>JAUMHR010000075.1:3270816-3281768 GCA_032361145.1 Enteromius fasciolatus | reverse complement strand
TTAATTTAAAATAAAAAATAAATAAATAAAAATACTGGTTAATTCTTACAATTTATGAGAGGTTGTAACATTACCAGAATTTACCAGCATTTTTAAAAAATTATGTGTCCGTTTCAAAAGAGTTAATATTACAATTTTTTTAATTGTAATAATATTTTGCAATTTCAATGTTTCCACTGCATTTATATTTGATGATTGTTAGTGATAACTGAAGCATTGCCATTCAAATATTATCAACCGCAATCTTTTTGTGGCTGCAAATATTTCTGGTAGATACATTTTAATGTGTTCATAAATAAATGTATATTTTTAATTTAAAAATATGCCGGTAAAACCTAGCAAAATGTTTCAGTTTGGTCTCAGGGCCACAAGAGACACCACCACAGCTGAGGAAACAACAAAAAAACGCCAGATCCAAGCTTGCACCAGCTTCAGAGAGTTAACAGCAAAACATCAATGATCAAACAGACTGCCCAGTGTGATTTTAACACATTGCCTCTGCAAAATACAATGACACCTGGCAAAAGCGAGGAAATAATTCCCATCACCAGCACTGGGAGGGAGAAACTGAAGCTTTCAATGCATGCAGTTCTCCTTCAGTACAGTTAGTGAGAGCTCAGGGCTGAGCAGAACCTCTGCAGAACTTTCCCGGCTGGGTTATATATCAGGTCTGAGGTCAACGAGACTCACTAGCTCAGCATCAAACTCCCACTGACCAGAAACACAATGCTGCACACACTCTGGAAACACACACCGCTCTCAAAATAACATTTTACCATGGCAATCGTATGCTTGAGGAGCTACCAAATCAAAACAATCATGCATACAAGGAGTCAAATGTATAACAAAGACAAAAGCAGTGATAATACAATAGGGTCATAATATTGATCTAAAGGTAAAATTTCTATAGTAAGGCTGATCTATGCATATCCATAAAATCAGTGCAACTCCTAATGAGAGTCAACCACAGGCAGCTGCTTTCCTTCTAAATGCATCAATTAGCAACAAAGAGATTTCATTATTTTAATGCGTCACTGCCATTATGTCTGGCACTGAATAGAATTGTTTCATAATTTGTTATATCATGCCTGCAGGCTGGGCTCTTATTGGAAGAGCATGCCATCGGAAAGGACGATTGGTACACATGGAAAAGCGCAAAATGCCTCTAGGTCAAGGGCCGCTGTGATTAGGTAAGGTTTAAAGGGATCATCTTGAATCTTTTGAGTCCATAAACGTGACTATTTTTTTACACAAGTTAAATTTGCATAATTTGCCTACTGTGAAAGCAACTGACACGTTTCAAAAGCCTGACGCAGTGTTCCCCGACAAATACAAACTTGTCCTTTAACATGGGGAGTATTTATCACCTAAAGCCTGTCAGAATCACCGATCAGACTAAACACCTGAAAGCTATTCCTGACGAATATGCACAATGATCTGAATAATTTCAGTTATACAGTGTGACCCAGTGTTTTGAAGTTGATTGTCAGTCTCGATTTATTAATGTTTCTATTATTTTACACCAAAACCTTTAAAAGGTAGACAGTCATCAAGGAAAAGTGTGTTTATTCTATTGAAAGACGACAGTTATAATCCATGTTTATGAAAAAATTAAAACAGCAACTAACATTATTGATTAACAAATATGAAGGGTTTTAAAGAGGACTTCAAACTGACACTATGATAAAATCGATGTTGTTTGGGGTTTGGTTTTCCAATACAACAACAGACATAAATAGAGGAGATAAATACCACAGTTGAGAGAGAAAGGCATTTAACCTCCACATCTCGTCTAAATTAAGGCATTTTATTTATTTTTCTTACTCCGTCCAGAGACAATTAAATCAGAATGTGTGTGTTTTATGATATACAATTATTCAAAATCAACACAACAAGGGACACGGACACTTTAAGCCGTCTTATCAGACTGAGCTGAACATTAATAGTAAATACCACTTAGCCACAAAATATAATCTCACAATAAAAATACGTCTCAGTCCAGAAATATGAGAGTAAACAATGTAAGATGATTATGAAAAAAGGTGAAATATTAGTGCGCACGTACCTCAATGTATCCGGCTAGACTCGGAACAGCGATGGCCAGAATGAGCACAGATACGGCCGGGACTGAACCCATCTTCCACTGTTACTCTCTGCTGGATTTGTGCTGAAATTATCCCTCTGTTGATTCTTATAAGAACCTCTTAATCAGAAAACAGCTACGTAAACGGTCCGCGAGCTGTTGTTGTCGTGCGCGTTGATCCCGCTCTCAGCGCGTGTGGAATGCTGCGCGTCTCCGACCCGCCGCTATACTAGCTCGAGCTCTAAAAACACGAGCAAGCGCGCCACCGGCTGACTGATGAAGGGACCGACCGGAAATGAGGTCATCGCGCTGTCATCTACATACAAACTGGGTGTGGAAAAAATAAATAAATAAAAATACAAACTGGGTGTGTGATATGAAATCAAAAGATTTATTTAATTTTTTTGTGGCTGAGGTACAATCATACAATCATATGGATTAAAAATGTAAAAAATTTAAAGATACAATTGTGTTTGCTTAAAGAGTGGAACTTTTTGTTTTTAGTTCTTTGTAGGTCATTCAGTTGCAGTCTTTATCTGTATAATTGTTCAAATATATATTTGTGCAATATATTTGTAACATAGATTGTAAACTCTTTTTTGCTTCATTTGTAATTATATGTGGATGTCTTGATATAATGGTATAAATCTATTTTGTTCTCTGTTGTAGTTCTAATAAAAAAATAAAAAAATAAAAAACACCTCCTGTGGGTCTATTACGAAATGGTAAGACAATTAATCTGAATTTCATCCAGATTTTAAAATAAAATGTAGGCCTATTATAAGGAACGATATGAATTTTGTTTATTTTTTACTGTTCTCTGTAGAGTTATCTGAAGAGCTATCATAATAAAACATATTTTTATATCCACTCCTGTAAGAGACAGTTATGATTCATTTGTAATGACAATTTAGTTAAAAAGGTTAAAACATGGTGAATATTAATATTAAAATGTAACAAGAATTCATAATAATTGTATTTTCTAAAATACATAATGTAATAATTAATACAATTTAAAGAACCAGCAGTAATACGTCATGATGTCATTTGTTTTGTACGTTTAGGTCAGATTTCAGCTATAGACGTTGGAAGCAACACAGTTTTTTAACCGAGCTATATCGAGTCTATTGTACCTTTGTATTTTTGTTTGCATTTTCATCAGTAAAATCTTTTAAAGGAAGATTCAGTTTTGCTCGCGTTTTTTACAAATACTGGTTGTTGAATTAGCTGCAAAGAACAAAGGTGGTGGTGCATAAGAGCGTGCACAAAAGATGTGCCACAACATTAGTCAAAAAACTCGCTAACAAATATTTAATGGAATCTCGCTGGACTGCTTGATAACACGGCTCGACGAACAAATAAGTCAAAGGAAGTAAGAGTGAAACTGGAAATTTACTGCATCATCCTCCAAGAAAAGGTATTGAAAAGTACTCTTTATTTTTGAGCGTTGTGAGGAAAAGACGTATATGCATGCATGAAGATTTCCCGCTTTGTTTACAACAAATTTGTTTAAAATGCAACTGGCATTTTAAAGTGGCAAGAGGGAATTTCGGTCGATGTGGAGTTGTGTTATTATAAAAAAAGTTGGTCGGTTCTTTAAGAAAGGCGAAAGTGAAGAAAGTGCTCTAAACTATGTGAGTGTTCATACGCGATCAGTGCGATGGATGATGGAGAGGAAAATAGGTGTGGCGAGGATGGAGGGAAGCTAGGAAGATCACGAAAATTAACTGAGAAGGGTTTAGAGGAGAGATTGCAAAGGCTCATAGCAAAAAGGAAACAAACTTTGCGAGCTCTAACAGAACAAATGAAGGAGATAGAGACATTGAGGAGGGATATTCAAAATGTACAAGAAGTAGAGGATATGTTTGAGTTTGAGCTTCACTAGGCTTAACGAAGAAGTTGGCAATTTGTGGACTGAAGATGAGAAAATGTTTGACCATGTTGATTGGTTTGAGCCAACAATGGCACTATTTAAAGACTTTATGAAAACAACTAAAAGATGGGTTGCAGAAGTGAAAGAATACATGCAAAAGGAAACAGAGCAGCCAGAAAAACATGATGGGCTAAGTGAACATCAAGAGGCTGTTTTACCAAGTGACAGTATTTCCCAGATAGGAGCCAGCAGTGTTGCTAAAGCTCACTCATGTGAGTCGTACATCAGCAATTTCATGTTTATTGTCCACACGTGCTAGACAGGAAGAATTAAGCAGCAGTTTGAAACAGCAAGAATTAAGGTTGAAAAGGAAGAATTAGAGATGGAGACTGCACTAGCTGAAAGCCAAGCAAAACTAAAAGTGCTAAAAGAATACGAGAGGTAGTCATACTTCATTGCGTAAATTAACAAATGAGAATGTGAAGAAGGAAAGAGATAGCATTACGCTACCAGCACCAAGTTAATGTGAATGCTTATGTACCAGCACAAATGCAGCACTCACAAATACCACAACAGCCACAACCGGTCTCTCAGCAAAGATTTAGAATTCAGACTGATGGAAGTGATGACGTTTTGACAATCATGCAAAAGCAGAATGTAATTACTGAGTTACTAGTAAAGCAACAGCAGCTTTCTCAGTTGCCAACAAAGGACATCTCTGTGTTCAAAAGTGATGCACTCCAATACAAATCCTTCATGAGGGCATTTGAGCATGCAATTGAGCAGAAGACAGACAATGATCAAGATAAATTATACTTCTTGGAGCAGTTTAGAGATGGTGAGCAGCAAGAACTCATTCGTAGCTGTGCTCACATGATACCTAGCAAAGGTTATCACAAGGCAAACAAGTTACTTCATAAGCATTATGGGGATGAACTTGCGATTGCCAATGCATACATTGAAAAAGCTCTCAAATGGCCACAAGTGAGGACAGACGATGGGAAAGCATTAAATACTTACGCAATGTTTTTGATTGGATGTCATAACTCTATGGAGGACATTGAATTTTTAGAAGAGATGGATAATCCTACCAACCTGAGGACAGTGATATCCAAACTGCCCTACAAAATGAAAGAAAGATGGCGTGTTGAGGCTTTTGAGCTCAAAGAGAGAAGAGGTAGAAGAGCAAGGTTTGCAGATTTGGCCAAGATCGCTATGGATCCTCTGTTTGGTAATATCTCAGACAGCCGCCCAAGCACAGCTGGAAAGACTAATCTATGGGAAAGGCAGCCGACAAAGAAAGAGGTTCGTGGAAGCAGCTTTGCAACCAGTGTTGCTACTGAAAGTAAAGCGCCTCAAAAGGTATCTACCAAGCCTCCTAACATAATTAAAACAGTGAATGCCTTTGTTAAACCATGTTTGTACTGCCAGCAGTCTCACACTCTTGCTTCATGCAATAAAATTAAAAGTCAGCAACATGAAGAAAGAGTGGAATTTCTGAAATCAAAGGGCTTATGTTTTGGGTGCTTGGTTCCTGGCCAACTCAGCAGATTCTGCAAACGAAAGTTAGAGTGCAAAGAAATTGTGCATTAAAGTACTCTGACATTCTACACAAAGTGAAGGAGGAAAGAGATGGTGCTCGGAGTAAAGAAGTATCATGTATGGAAGTTCCCATCACACAAGAGTCATGTGGTCTTTACGGGAACCGGAGAAGCTGAATGTGTGCTACCAATAGTACCAGTCAAAGTTAAATCTAAGAATAGTAATAAGTATATTGAAACGTATGCTTTTCTGGGAAGCACAGCAACATTCTGCACAGAAGACCTACAAAGGAAATTGAATGTTAAAGGGAAACCCACACGAATACTTCTTAGCACCATGGGACAAGATAATTTAGGGGAACAAAAGCTACAGTAACAGTTTTGTGATATTAGACCTGGAAGTGTGCGAGCTCAAAGACACTATTGGCGCTTTTCCACTGCGTGGTACGACTCAGCTCGGCACGGCTCAGTTCGGCTCGGTTTGCGCTTCCACTGCAGTTTAGTACCGCTTTAGAGTGGGCGGGATTAATCACATGTCGTTATAGTTGCGCCGCCTCTACTCCCATGAAATCATTGTAAACGCGCAACAAACAAACACACAACAATGGAGTATTTTTCATGCCGCATCGCCCCATCAAACTCTCGCTGGATCCGCTCCTTGGCTATCAACAAGAGGAACGTCTGTACTTCCTAAATAGACCACAAAAAAGCAATTTTTGGTTGATACAAAAAGGTGCGTTTCTTCAAACAAAACAGTTGCGTCCGACGCTGGCTGTGCTGCTTTTAATCTAGCAGTAATGATGATTTTCTCCAGCTAATCAGTGACCAGCAGAGTTTACACGTCACGTTTTGGTAACGGTACGGCTCGATTGGAACCTCGACTGAGGTGGTACTAAAAAAGGACCAGGTACCAGGTACTGTTACCAGTGGAAAACCCCCCCAAAAGTGAGCTGTACTGAACCATACCGTACCGTACTATGCAGTGGAAAAGCGCCATAAGTTCATTGAGTTGCCCAAGGTGTTCACTCATAGCAGCATACCTGTTCATGCTGGGAATATACCCAAACAGTCAGATATTCAAAGATGGCCTTACCTTCAGGAAGTGAGCTTACCAGAAATAGAAGCTGGTCCCTATGCAGTGAAAACAGCTGTTGGCTAGGTGGTGAACGGGCCTGTAAGGAAGGATCTGAATGATTCAGAAAATGAACCATCTCATTTCTCTGTAAATAAAATATCTTTGATGGAGATCGAACAGCTACTGGTTCAACAGTACAATACTGACTTTCCAGAGCGCAAATATGACTACAAAGAGGAGATGTCTTTGGAAGACAAACAATTTTTGAAGTCCGTGGAGAAGACAACAATCTTTGAGAAAGGGCATTATAACATTGGGAATGAGAACCTTCAAATGCCTAATAACCGTTAGGCAGAACAGCGTTTGGCATGTTTGCTTAGAAAGTAAAAAAAAAATGCTGAATTCTATAACGACTACACAACTTTTATCGAAACGAGGATTGTTTTTATTAAATGAAAATGGCTGCAGTTGCTTCTTTTCCTACTCCATTCCTGCCGTGTCCTGGTGAGCCTTCAATACCTTTTGATGTTTGGCTGAAGATGTTCAAGAATTATTTCCTGGTCATTAATGCATCTGGAGATGAATGGCCTCCTGAAAGAAAGAAAGCACTGTTTCTTCATTGTTTGGACACAGAAGGTCAGAGATTATTTCATACTTTGCCGAATCAAGGAGAGACAATAGAGAAAGCTATTGAGGTGTTGGAAGCATACTTAGTTCCTCGACGAAATGTGATTGCAGAACGGCATGCTTTTAGAAAAAGAACTCAAATACCTGGTGAAACAGTTCTACAGTTTGTAACTTCACTTCGAGATTTAGCAGCAACATGTGAGCATGCTATCGTTGTGGATCAACAAAACATTTAGCGAATGATTCAAGGTGTCCTGCTGCTTCAGAAAAATGTCATAATTGTCAAAAGATTGGCCATTGTATGTCGCTCACAACAAACACAGTCAGTACATGAAATAGAATTGCCTGAACTTCAAATTTTGTACATGCAAAATGGGCTAACTGACAAGATTAAGTGCACTGCTACAATTACGACTGCTTCTGCCTCTGTACCCGTGGAGTTGATTCGGGTTCGTCTGTCTCCATTCTGCCAAAATCTGTGTATGAGACATACTTTAAGAAAGACTCCTTGCTACCTCCTACTGTTAAATTGGTTACTTATTCTCGTGACCTAATACCAGTGTTTGGATGCTTACCTGTTACTGTCACAAAGAATGATGTTAACTGCAACACTTCAATTTTTAAAGTTGAGTCTGGCGCTGCTCTTCTGGGAATGGATTTAATTAATGGCCTGCATCTTCACTTTGGGGGATCTTCTGTTTCAATGGAATCAGATCAACTTCCAGCTCATGTAATGGGCCTTTCTGCTTCAGTGCCTGTGGCCAAATTAGTATGTGCAAAAGTACACTTCCTGCATAAAGTAAAGATTTCTTCTGATGTTGCACCTGGACGTCAGAAACTAAGACGGTTGCCATTGTCTGTTCGAAATGTTGTTTCTGAAGAACTTCAACGTCTCCTTGACCTAGATGCTATTGAAAAAGTTGATGCGTCACCTTGGGTTTCACCAATTGTTGTAGTGCAGAAAAAAATCAGGTGGCATTCGCATGTGTGTAGACCTACGAGAAGCAAATAAAGCTGTGATTACAGACAGTTATCCTCTGCCACATATTGATGAATTGTTATCAAAATTATGTGGAGCAACAGTTTTCTCTACAATTGACTTGGAGAGTGCATACTTTCAACTTCCATTGCATGAAGAAAGTCGTGACTTAACTGCATTTATAACCCATGAAGGCCTATTTAGGTTCTGCCATGTACCCTTTGGCCTAGCTTCGGCACCTTCTGCATTTCAGAAAATGATATCTACTGTACTGCAAAGAATGATAATGTGGCAAACTATCTTGATGACATCATTGCCTGGGGTCGGACACAGGATGAACATGACTTTTTGCTTAACAAAGTTTTTCAACTCTTACAGAAAGCAGGACTTGAGTTAAATACCCCGAAATGTCAATTCAGCAAGACAAGTTTACAGTTTCTGGGCCACACTGTTTCTGCACAAGGTGTACATCCAAATGAGGATCATCTCAATGCAATGCTTCATGCACAAGTTCCTGCAGATGCACATCAGCTTCGTTACTTCTTGGGCCTAATATCATGGTACAGCAAGTTCATTCCAAATTTTGCCACCGTGGTAGAGCCATTGCATGCTTGTATCAGGAAAGGAGTTGACTTTACTTGGTCAGAAGAGGCTCAGAAAAGTTTTAACACTGTGAAAGAGTTACTGCTTAAAAGTTCTGCATTGCCATTATTTGATCCAAATTTGCCCATTGTAGTTTCAACTGATGCCTCAAACTATGGACTTCATGAAGATAAAACTGAACATGTTGTTGCATTTGCTTCAAGAACCTTGTCAACTGCTGAACGCAAGTATTCAACAATTGAAAAAGAAGCCTTAGCATGTGTATGGGCTGTTGAAAAATGGAGAATCTATCTTTGGGGTCAGAGATTTTTTCTACGTACTGATCATCAAGCTTTAACAGTGCTACTGTCTTCCAAAGGTACAGATCGTGCAGGAATGAGAATTGCACGCTGGGCAGCAAGACTTCTATGTTTTAACTATCAAGTCATTTACAGTCCTGGTTCTCAAAATTATGCTGCTTACTGTTTGTCTCGATTGCCTTTACCAGCCTCTGAAGAGGATTTTTCTGATGCAGAACCTGAATTTGTTGCATATCTGTCTTCTGAGATGTCTGCTGTAACTCCAGCTGAGTTTGCTTCTGTCTCTGCATCATGTTCAGAACTGAATTCATTACATGCACAAATTGATACGGCAGTTACGGCATTGTGTCTTATCTAATGTTAGAGAATGAACAGGGTGAGAAACACTCCGCTTTGCTTATGGGGAAATCAAGAGTGGCTCCACTTAAAAGAGTAACAATTCCCAGACTCGAGTTGACCGCAGCGGTTGTCGCTGTAAAAGTTGACAAGATGTTGTGACAAGAGATTCAGGTTCCGTTTCAACAAT
Source organism: Enteromius fasciolatus (assembly GCA_032361145.1). Classification (NCBI taxonomy): domain Eukaryota; kingdom Metazoa; phylum Chordata; class Actinopteri; order Cypriniformes; family Cyprinidae; genus Enteromius; species Enteromius fasciolatus. The sequence goes on along the minus strand of JAUMHR010000075.1, from coordinate 3,272,162 downwards.
CAGTCTTTTGGACAGACAGCACTACGGTGCTTAAATACATTGACAGCGAAACCGCTCGTTTCAAAACTTTGTTGCGAACAGAGTTTCCTTGATTCGAGAAGCAACCAAGTCATCGCAGTGGAAATATGTCAGATCAAATTAAAACCCTGCAGATCAAGCCAGCAGAGGCCTGAAGGCAAAAAGCTTAGTGCAAGGGGGGACATGGATAAGTGGACCAGACTTTCTGTTGCATGAAAAGGATTGGCCAGAACAGCCTGTGCGAAGTAAGGGATGTTTTGACAATGACCCAGAGATCAAGAACACAGTTGTTGTTAACATAGTCAAAGTTGAAGAAAATGGAGAACCAATAAACCAGCTGATCAACTAGCTATTATTCGGATTGGAGTAAGCTTGTGCGAGCAGTGGCTTGGATTGGAAAGGTAAAGAGTTATCTGCGGAAAACAGAAAAAAGAAAGAAAAGAGGCATTAAAAATCAAGCAAGCTGAAAATGACCCTGAAAGCCAAGGATTAAAGTTAAAATAACGGATGAAGAAACTAAAACCTGCTGAAGTAAAAGAATCACTTACCTTGGCTGATCTGGACACTGCTGAAGTGGAAATAATACAGTTCAGTCGAAGACAGCATTTTGGAGAGAAAATCAAGGTACTGCAGGAGGGCAAGCAGCTCACTCGCAGTAGTACACTGTCTAAATTGGATCCAATGTTTTGCGACGGCACGTTAAGGTTTGGTGGAAAACTTAACAAATCCGCTATGCCGGAAAACGTTAAACATTCAGCAATTCTTTCCAAACACAGCAAAGTTGCCACCTTGATTTTGAGGGATACACATCAAAGAACAGGCCATTGTGGATGCAACTATGTGTTGGCACAACTGAGATGCAGATATTGGATTCCACAAGCCATTTCTGCAATCAGAAAAATTATCAATAAATGCACAGTGTGCCGCAGGATGTCTGGTAAGGTTGGCAAGCAAAATATGGCAAACTTACCTGAAGATCGCCTCCTTCCAAATCAACCTCCCTTCACTAATACCGGCATTGATTACTTCGGTCTGTATGAGGTTAAACGGGGCCAGGGCACCATTAAAAGATACGGGGTAATGTTCACTTGCCTAACTCTCCGAGCTGTGCACATCGAAGTCACTGACAGCCTCGACACTGACTCCTGCATCAACACAAATCGCCATTTTATATGTAGGGGAGGTCAAGTCACCATAATGAGGTCCGAAAATGGTAACAATTTTGTGGCAGCTGAAAGAGAATTAAGGGACGCCATCCAACAGTTGGACAATTACAAAATAGAAAGAGCTTTGCAGCCAAAGGGAATAAAATGGATATTCAACAGCCC
>JAUMHR010000075.1:3229315-3247299 GCA_032361145.1 Enteromius fasciolatus | reverse complement strand
AAAAAATACACATTGGTTGGCCTATTCATGAGCATACATCAGCACTTACACATGTTTAGGGGAATAGGGCATTATTACTATAACATTTAAGGTGGTATGTGCTAAAAATGGGTAAACCACTATCAGTGAGTCTGCCCGTGGGGTGGGGGCACCGCCGCGGCAGGAAGTGTCCCACATTGTCCCTCAGAAACATACCCCTTGTCCCCCCTTGGGCTTATTAGCAGGTGGTCACCCTAGTGATTATGAACATGAAAATATCCAGCCCTGGCTTCTTGTTTCACAGAAATATATATAGGAGGGAAAACAAAGTCCAAAACCCCTTAATCATCAACACAATGAGAAAAAAAACAAATACTATCTTTATGATGTGCAGCGAAAGATAATTGAGCTCCACCAATTAGTGAAGTGGCTTTAAGAAAAGAGCTAGAGCAGTGAAAACATTTCCACCGTCAGGGAAATAATGAAGAATTTCCAATCAACACACAGTGTTAGGAAGCTGCCTGGAAGAGGACGTGTGTCTCTGTCCTCCTAATACACAGAGAGGAGTAGAGTTTGAGTGACAGGACTGGAACTACAAATGGGACTAGCTTCAGATGAACCTACAAAAATGAGCTTTTTAGCTGAAATCAGTCAAGATGTGTTTGGTTGAACACAGGGATAAAAAGTGCTCCATGTGTACAAGGAAGTATACTGCTGTATTTTTGATGTTGTGGCTCTATATTTCTGCTGGAGCTCCTGGACATCTTGTTTAGACACATGACATCATGGATTATATCAAATACCAACAGATACGAATCAATAATTCACTGACTGTTGGAAATCTTATAATGGGCCATGGTTGGGTCTTCCATCGGGACAATAATCCAAAACAAACACAAGAATTAGTCTCTGAGCACAAAATGTTGTGGCTTTTGCCGTGGCTGGCCCAGTCCTCTGACCTGAACCCTGCAGAAAATGAGGTGGACATGTATTATTTTTTAATAAAATATCAATTCATTTCATTTTTACAGCCACCTTTGCTCAGATTTACCAAGGGTCCCAATATTAGTGGAGGACATTGTGTGTCTACATATACATATACATACAGTAAAAAAATACAGAAAGCTGTCAGATCAAGCTTCTTTTTTTCTTCTCATTAATCTGCACACTGTACTTCATATGACAAGGAGAAAAAAGAATTTTACAAATGTCTGTAAATTTAATAAAATTATGAAATGTGAAATACCACATTTAAATAAGTATTGCAACAACACTTGAAATTTAACTCGGGTGCCCCTCATTTCTCTTGCCATTGTGACGTAAGAGAAAATAAATAATGTAAACAATTGTAGTAACAGGCTGCATCAAAATAAAAATTAAAAAGATGATGCACTTTATAATATTTTGGTTAAAATGTAATTTTATCAGAGCCTGTCACCAGCTTTTATATCATCGTCCTTTACAAAAATGTTGGTACTGATGTTTCTCCATAGGAAAGGTAAAAGAGATGAGTTTTGATCCAAAGGCCAAGATGCAGAGGCTGCAGGAGTTCTGGATCAGCAGGGCCAGTTCTGAACAGAGGAAGGGACGAGCAGGCAGAACTGGACCTGGAGTGTGTTACCGACTCTACTCTGAATCTGATTATGACGCCTTCGCCCCGTATCCTGTTCCTGAGATCCACAGGGTGGCGCTAGACTCCCTCATCCTACAGGTGCTCTCTCACATTATCCTTGTCTACATAAAATGTATTTAAAACAAAAAGTCAAACTTTTATTTAAAAGTCATGGTGTCAGGGGGCATCATTTCAGCAGATAATTATAAAAATTAAGATTCAAATGATGTTTCTGCAGATGAAGAGCATGGGTCTGGGTGACCCTCGCACTTTTGCCTTCATAGACCCTCCTCCCGCTTCTAGTATTCAGACTGCACTGATGTATCTGAAAGAACAAGGGGCGCTAGATGAAGACGGGGAGCTCACCTCCATTGGACGGCTCCTGGCTCAACTGCCTGTGGATGTGGTCATTGGTAAAGAACTCGTGGTTAGTTGAGCTTGCTAATGTATTGATGGCTTTGTAATTAACGGCATGCTCCTACTTGTGTTTGTCCAGGAAAAATGCTTGTTTTGGGTTCAGTCTTTAACCTGGTGGAGCCGGTGCTGACGGTTGCTGCTGCTCTGAGTGTCCAGTCTCCGTTTCTGCGCAGTGCTCAGCACAACCCTGACTGCTCCACCACTCGCCAGCCCCTGAACAGTAACCAGGGTGACCCCTTCACTCTGATGAACACCTTTAATGCCTGGGTGCAGGTCAGTCTTTCGGCCTCTGCCTGGAGGCCTGCATGAGCATTAATAGTACCTGAATGAGGTTTATAAAAAAATAAATAACAATATTCAATAAAGTACACTGCAGAAAAATGTCTTTTTTATTGTTTTTATTCAAAATATAAAATATATAATGTAACATTTCTTAAATTAAGATGCATTTACCAGATAAGCTGGTATTTTGTTAAAACAAAAGTATGATAGATGATGTCAAAGGAAACCTAAAAGTAAAAAGCATAATGTCTAGTAATCTTAATATGTCCAATGGCAACAGGTGAAAGCAGACAGAGGAAGTGGCTCCAGAAAGTGGTGCAGAAGGAGAGGGCTGGAGGAACAGAGGCTTTACGAGATGGTCAACCTCAGACGACAGTTCAAAGTCAGCAGCTCTATATCAGCAGTTTCCTCTGCGACTTTCTAACAGCTTCAGCCCATGTGACTGACCTTGATAGTGTCATCTGGTTCTTACAGGAGCTGCTGCGGACTCATGGTCTGCTGGAGACGGATACAGGCGGCAGGAGAGAGCCGCAGGACCGAGCCCGACGCAGAGAGAGACTTACAGAGAGACAGAAGCTCCACCAGCTGAAAAGAGACCATGAGCTCCAGGAGAACACCAAGAGGAAAGTTCTGCGTCTGGAGGAGGGACTGGAGGGAGACGCCCTGTCTGGGTCTGACGATGAGGGAGCAGGATCGAGCAAGAAGAGAAAAGATGGTGCTGAACAGGCCGTGGACATACAGGTGCCTCAACTGACTTACATTTTATAGAATCTAGACTCATTAGTTTACTCTATTCAATTCTTAAAGAGACAGTCCATCCAAAAATGAACATTCATCATTTACCCAAACATATATACTTTGCTTCTTCTTTAAAAAATATATTTTAAAGAATGTTAGTAACTAAACAGTTTTGGTTCTCATTCTCATTTGAAAAATATAAATTTTATCTTTTGATTTTAAAATAAATATGACCCATACTGTTCTCTTTCTCCTAATCCTTGGTTGTCTGGCTTTTACAGGAAGTCAAGTTCAAATTGCGTCACAATGTGAATGAGTTGCAGGAAGTTGCATACGCTAGTGCAGATCTGTCCTCAAGGCAGCAGGCTCTGCTCAAACTGGTGCTGTGCCGCGGCCTTTACCCACAGCTGGCCATGCCAGACGAGCACAACGCAAACCGCAAAGACTCAGAGCAGGTAACGGCTTCACATTTCTGAATGCACAGCAATACCAGGCAGCTTTGGACGGCTAACATTTTTTTGTGTTTGCGTGTCAGGTGTTCCACACGCGAAATAAGCAAGGCATTGTGATCCACCCAACCAGTGTGTTTGCCAGTGACCCTGAAGTTCTGCACGTCCCAGAGCACGAGACCAGCGAGTTTGGTACCTGCTCCTTTTTGTGATAGGACGGGAATCGTGACGGACACTGTCCTCTGTTTCACTGTTGTACTCTTACATCCTCTCTCTGTAGGTGCTGATAAAGGCCAGAGCAACAGGCATCAGTTACTGGCTTTCGTTACTCTGCTAGAAACAAACAAGCCGTACATCTCTAACTGTTTGCGGGTTCCTGCACTACAGGTCAGTGACGGAGAGAGAGACCATCATATAGAATTTCTTTCCCATTCATTTCCATTTAAATTAAGAAACGCATTGAATTCACATATTGTCAGTGTTTTATTTTTTGACTGCATGAAAGTCAATCAATCTAAAAAACATAAATAAATCAATTAAAAAATTATATATATATATATATATATATGTATATATATTCAAGATGTACAAAGAAGTTTTTAATGTTATTTAAATTATTTTAAATATTAAAATGTGTACATAAAATGTTGCTCATGAATTTATTACTCAATGACTACACAACACTTACCTTGTAAACACTATAATAGCTAAAAAAAACTGAAAATAACAAAGTACACAAAAGTTTGGGGTAAGCATATTTTTTTAAAGAAATAAATACTTTTATTCAGCAATTTAGCAGATCAAAAAACAGTAAAGCATTTAATAGTACTACAAAACATTTCTCTTTAAAGAATGTAAAAATGTAAAAAAAAAAAAGTAAATGCTTTTTATGCATTCTATTAATCAAATGAGTCTGAAAAATGCATTGTGCTGTAGAAGTATTGTTCATTCTTAGGTCATGTTTATGAATGTTGTTAATTAATTAACCTTATTATAAAGCGTTACCTGTGTGTATTAATTTTTATCTTAGTACATCAAGTTACGCTTCATGAAAGTAAGAAATTGTGCTTTGGCAGGTTTGGCAACTAGCTGAAATAAAACATAAGTTAAAGGGTTTTTATATTTGCTTGTATTTCAGTTAGTATGTGTTGCTAAGAAGTGCTTTGGTCTTGGACGCTCTTCTCTGTCCCAGGCTCTGCTGCTGATGGCCAGCTCCGTGGACAGTAACGCTGACTGCACTCGGATGGTGGTGGATGGCTGGCTGGAGCTGTGCTTGACTGACGGAGACTCTGCACTGAAGGTGCTCTCATCGGCCCTCAGTCTGCGGGGTGAATGGGAGAGGCTGCTTCAGGCTCAGATCGGACAGGGCTCCTCTGCTGGACTCGGGTCAGGCGGACCCAAAGTGTCCCGCAGAGAACTGGATAAGCTCTGTGAGGGACTCGTGCGGTATCTGTTATACACTGAGGTAACAAAGCAAACGTAACAATGCATCTGTACTGTCAATCTCGATCGCACATCATGATTATGACTTCCTCTCGTAGGTTAGTTACAGTCTGAGGCGACTGGCAGCGCTGCAGTCCCAGAATCTGTACATCGGGCCGCAGCTGGATCCCGATCAGTCTTCCGCTTCAACTATCGGCTCTCTGTTTCCTGGCATGAAAGCCGAACCAGATCCAATTAAAGGAGGCCTGCGTTTGTGCAGCTACTTTACCTACAACTGTCTGTGTGTAAGTGCTCTTTCTCTAACAGGATGTGCTTAAAAGCCCTTTCTTCCAGTGCTCTAATAGCACCGCTTCCTGTTTTACAATGCGTGTTGTGTAGGACTCTAAGGACCTGTACAGTGAATGCTTACGCACTTTTTGGAGCTGCCCTCATTGTGACCTTTACATGCCCCTCACGCCTTTGGAGCGCATGCAACACGAGGCCACCTGTAGGCCGCCGGAGGAACAGCAGCCTGAGGAAGGTTTGTGCTCGTAGAAGTCAGTTTTTGTGGCTTGGATGTCTTACTATAGAGCAGTGCAGTGTATGCAGAATATGCAAAACTATGAGTATAAACATAAAAAAGCTGTAAAAGTGAACTGAGGTGATTTGATCTGTTTAGTGTGAGGTCCCCATCAACCTCTGTAGTCCCATTTAGACTCTAGTTGGCTACTGCCATTTTTAAGACAAGCAGAGCTTTGAGAAATGACGAGGTGGTATTACTGATGTATTTCATGCCATAGAATAGAACATTAAAATATCTAAAGCTTGTGTTCACCTTACTTCAGACGTTTAGCTGAAAACCCACTGACCTCAGGAAGATTAAATTAGAAATGTGAAAATGCTATCTTGTTTCTAAGTTTTGGCTTACAGAAATTCATCATCCCAGTATGTTATTTAATTATGGAAAATGAGACATACAGAAATAGCTTAAATAAATAAATGTAAAAAACAAATGTTTCTCCATGATTTTCTTATCCATTAATTAGGCAGATACAATATCAGCAATATATATATATATATATATACACTAAATTTTTTTTAAATGAAACAAATTGCGGAAAAGTGGGAAATCTAAAATGAAAAATTTTAATTAAAATTTTCATTTTAAATAATGAAATGTTCAATTATTCAAAATATAAATAAAAATATTATATTATAGCTATTATAATATCTTAATATCATTTTGTTTCCAATACAGAATTATATTTAATTTTCTCATGTCTTTAGCAATAATATTTTCAATATTCTGTAAATGCTGTAGATTTGAATAACAGTTCAGTAAATGCTTTTCTTTGTTTTCAGAGTCTGAAAGTGCACAGACGTCCTCATCATCTTCATCGGGTCTGACTAGGGTCTACCATTGTGACATCTGTAATAAAAACCTGACTCTCACCTCGACAGAGATCTTAAAACACAAGCGCCAGCACCTGTCCTGAGCTCACACAAGGGTACATGCTCACACTTTTCTGTGCATCCAGTTCTTCTGTATTTATAGTATTGCATTTTTAAATAAATGTGAAAACTCTCTTAATGTAATTCTGCTTGATTTTAATCAAGTCCTGGAATTGCGTTACACCACACCGTGCCCCTTGTGGACAATCAAGAACATCCTCCTCCCAGTTCCTTTAGTTTGTAATTTGGACCGCTATGATACCAATTGTTTAAATCACATGAGTATATAGGTAGGGTTTGTTAAATATAATAATACACAGATTTTAACATCATTTTTATTGATATTAATTTGAAAAATATTGTCTGAACAGAATTTCCATTACTCTGTTTTGTTTTGTTTGAAGGGGGAGAATATATTAATATACTTTTAGTATTAATATACTTTTCTTAATGCAAAATATAAATTATTTTGTGTTTCCTTTGAAAATATGAGCTAGGCATTTCTTCCTGAAAGTCGGCCTGTTCTAACTGGATGTTTGAATGGAGCACAATGCACTACCGCTGTCCCAGCCTGATATTGTGAGTGAATGCTGAGTGTTGCCGCAATTAGTGTACATAAACACATGTAAACACAATTCAGAGTGCAAACTTTTCATTAAAATATAGAGTTAGGGTTTAATTAATGATACAAACCCACGATATGTAACACCTCAAAGCAGCAAATTGGCACAAAGTCAGAGAAGTAAGACAGCACAGAAAATAAAAACCCGTCTCCAAAAATAAATAAAGATTAGAATAAATATCTCAATAAATATATAAACAGGTAATATTTTCCATTGATTACTTTTCAAACTAATAGACACATACATATTAAAATATGCACATTGGCAGAAATAAACAACCTGGAAAAGAAAATGAGTATTTAGGTACGTCGTTACTTAGAAATTATAGGTTATTGGTTAAATAAATCAAAAGGCACATTTATTAATAGGATGTATGACTAGGGCCCTCAAGGGTGGTCTCATCTCGCAAAGTTCTCTTTTTTCCAGTGCTATTTTTGGGTCTTTTTGTGTTTCTCTACTCATGTCTAACATTCTGCCCACTAAAGAGTGAGTGAGAGAGTGTGTGTATGTGAGAGAGAGAGAGAGAATGGTTCACGTCTTCAAAAATGGACTGAAATGAATCCAGATGGACAATGAAATACTATGCATGTGTGTAGATCGAATGGCCCAGTGGTCCATCTTGCTGTAAAACCCTTTTCTTTTAAAGTGACTCTAATGAGCAGTTAATACAACATTGATGGAGAAACCTCTTGGAGTTTGGACGTTAGATCTCCCCCATCATAGATATCATAATTTAGAGGCGTTGTCTCTCTACCTCAAACATTGACTACAGGGCTGTGTCTGATTCCCTAACTCCTCATTACTAGCAGCGAGGTAAGACAAGTTTAGGGGAGTTGAAATAGCAGCTTTGAGATATTTAAAGCAATGTTTCTTAACACTTTGAGGTCCAAACCGTTATGCCAGGCAGTGTTTAAAACTGATTGGTCTAAATTCTTGCGTCCTTTAGCCAGACAACGACGTTCCAAGTTTTCAGTCATTTGCCTGTCCACAGTGAAAACAAAATAATATACTGTAACACAGCCAATCAGAACGTAGCTGATATTTTTAGACCAATAGGATTTCACTGTGGGCGGGGCTACCAAGATAAAATGTCCTGTCACTTCGTTGCTCTATTTAGGACCCAAAAGCACATGCGTTGTGCGTTGTAACTCATCCTAGTTAATGATTGAGTACTTTACTTGTTGCCATACGGGCAGATAGTTAAAATGTTGTGTCACACACAACAAGGCTTTGCTTTTTTATTCTTTACTTCTTACTGATAACTAATTGCACTGTATTTTTGGTGGCGTGTACAACTACATTTCAAGGCCTCGGTTCACATTTGCTGCGCAAATGTTCGGCAGATTTACGTCTAGATTATCTCTCCACGTTTTTGGTCTATACTTCAAATATAGGCAACAATCTTGGTTGCTGGCAAGTTCTATACAACTATACCCTCTTTGTCAGAAGAATGAGCATGTATGTGGTGAAAGTGGTGGTTTTGGTGAAACTGCCCTCGATCAGACCGTTCACGTTCCCTGTTCCCAAACAACTAAAAGTGATACGACATCGACATGTTCTCCTTCACAAATATGTTCTGGCCGAACGTGTGTGGAAAAACCTATCGCAAAGACCATATACAAAACCTCACCACAGCCCACAGTCCCCGAAATCTGCCTTCCTCTCATCTGGACTTTGAGGTAAAACTCAGTAACTTAGAGGTACAAGGGGAGTGTATTTGTTAAATCAATTGCAAAAAATATCTTTCAGTAGTTCAAGTAAAATTAGATACTCAAAGAAAAGGTCTGATAACCATAGCTATAAACATTTTTCATCTCATATTTTCTCCCTAAAATAAATAAAAATAAAACCAAGAGAAAAAAAAACGAACAATTGTTTACACGTCACTGATCCCCATTCACTCCCCACCTCCCGGAGACAACCCCTGACCCCAACGACCAGCAAATCAGAGAGCGATCTCCCCGAACCCATGCACCCACCACCGTACGAGCATGAAGGGTCCGAGCAGAGAATAGAAAGAGCGGAATGCAGCAGACGGCCTCGGAGGGGGCGAGGGGATATTATCGTGAAGGTTTATGTAGGAGATCTGGCTCTACGACTGTTCCTCGAACGACGACAATGTCTTTGTGCTCCCGCCCCGTGACAATAAGCCCCGCCCACACGCCCTCCCCCCGGGTCAGGCCTCATCGCACGGCCTTGTGCTTTCCTCCACAGCAGCCGCATCTCTCCCCACAGCGCAGGCATGCGCGCAGGGGCAGGTAGCAGCACATGCAGGGCACGAAAAGAGACAGCGCCAACAGCGCCATCCAGCGGGCGCAGCAGAGCGCGTGCGGCCGGCCGCCCATCGAGTCCTCGCACGAGCACGGCTCCCAGAACTCGCCCTCGGAGTCCGACATGCAGTGGTAGAGCAGGCTCTCCGCGCACCACACACATGTCCACTGGCGCAGGCAGTGTAGCGCCGGGTCGGGAGCGTCCCGGCAGCGGCCCCGTCCGTTCTCGGAGGCGCTAAAGACGGAGCGGCAGTACACGCAGCGCGACGAGCAGGAGGAGGAGCCCTGCGGACAGGAGCTGTCGTCGTCGGGCGAGATGGCCTCCCCTCCGCCAGCCCCTCGCTTGCGAGTCCGAGAGCGGGGCGTGGCGAGCGAGGTGTGAATGCAGCAGGGTGAAGGCGAGCTTTTGCCCGTCTCCTGTGGGGAGCCGCTGGCCGACGGCACTCCCGGCACGGCGTTGGGCATGCAGGTGGGCGAAGAGTTGCGCTGAGAGCCTTTGGTGTCCAGCATGACGGTGACCTCGCAGCCCGTGGGGCCCACGCCGGCCAGTTCCTTCTCGAAGCGCACCACGCAGAGCTCCGACTTGTCCTGGCCGCCACCCACAACCACGCCCCCCGTCAGCCCGCCCACCTTGGTCCGTGTAGCACCGGCGCGGCGGTAGTCCTCGTAGCCACGCGTACCCCACAGGTCCTTGCAGGGGTCCAGGTTGCGGAGGTCGCCTTCCTCCAGCAGAGAGATGGTGGGCGAGAGTGGAGAGAGCGGGGAGGAGGCAGGGGGTACTATGGGGGGGGTCGGGGGAGCTGGAGGAGGCGGAGGGGGTGCTGGAGGGTTCAAAACGGCGGTAACTTGAGTGAGCTGGTGCTGGGCAGGTCGGGTGTGGATCTGCGGTGAGAGAAGAGCGAAGGTTGAATATATATTGCTGGAGGGGCAGAGACATGATGCTTGTTTTTTAAGTCTGGATCAATTTATTTATTAAGAAATACACTAAACATGCACTTAATTAGTCAGAAAAATGTAAGTTGTATTTACACAGGTGTGAATACACCCATACAGTTTCTGGTTCACTTGCAAAAAGGGCAGTGTAAAAGCAAAAAACAATCAACATTGTATTTGGTCCAGACCAAAACAAACAAATCCAAATTCACGCTAAAAAGCTGCCAACTTTTCAAAAGGTACATATTTTTTTTTAGAAATCTAACAAAACCTTTTAGGTTACATGTTATTCTACAAGAGACATATACTTGCAGTGTAAAAAAAGAACTATATAAAGTAACTATAATGCATTAAGGTTAGGTTTAGGGGTAGGTTCAGGGTTAGTACCTAGTTAGTTTAATTGTTGTATTGAGTACACAGTATGTACACTCGAACAGTACTGTATAATAAAGTTGTGGCTTACACTGCATTAAAGTTACGCGTTTCAAATCTTGCTTTCCCTGGGAACCAAACCAAGACCTTTCCAGTGCTAGAACCATGCTTCAGGAAAGCGCATATAACCTAACCAAAAGGTATGTAATAGTACCTAAATTTGTACTTTTTGAAACAGTACCACCTCAGTGACAACTTTTTTCCTTCTTTCTGAGAGTGTATAGTGACTCAAATCAAACCATTTCTGTGGTGAACATGTTTGTCATTTTTAATTAAATCTATTTCATTCATTTAGATGGTTTTGGCGAAATTAAAGTCAAATGACTCAATGAATTGATACAATTAAAAAGATACAATTCTTGAAAAGATCACCAAAATTGCTTCACTGCTTATATGAATGAGATCGACCTTTAGCTGACAAAGAAAAAAAAAATCATCTTGCTTATAAAATGTCATGTTGTGTGACTCCCAACAAACTTATATTTATGAAAATTTAAAAAAAAATATTATTTTAAAATATGCTTTTCTTACATCATTATAAATATGAATACATTCATATGTGTTTAAATTGTATTTTCTTTATATAGATGGTTGGACCACATGACATTTTCCCTATTTCCCAGTACAATAGTCTTTTTTGGACACATGGACATGACATTGACGAACATACTAGCATCCACAATGTAAATCCTTTACCTGGGCGGGGGTCTGCGTTGTGCAGGCGTGCCCTGTCCCATACGCAAACTCCTCCGTGGAGCGCACAAAACAGGTGGAGGAGGACTCACTGGTCACAATGGTAATGGGTTTGGGCAGCATCTCTTTTCTGCTGTTGGATGACGACTCACTCCCTGTATGAGACTGAGACAGACTGCAAGTCATCAAACATGCAGAACCACCTCATGCTTACGCAACAAGATGGAGGATAGAAGGTGTAAATGTGTAGTTTGGATTTTCTGGTTTTATGAATGAGTCGTTTTTTGAAAAAAAGAAAGTAGATTATTGCCATGATTTTAGACAGGAAACAGCAAAACAATGACTATGACTTGTGTATATTACGACCAGGTATGCATAGGAAAATAAATACAGTCAATTTTGTTTTATTCACTTCAATGTCTATCACGACCTCACGAGTATCTAGGCATTAAGTAGTTCTCATGCATACACAAAGATGAACCAGCTACTGATGTGATAAAAACACTCACTGCTTGACCGTCATCCTCAGTGTCGCCCTCTTCAGGTGTCGAGGAGGATGGCGAGTCAGATCCTGCGGGGGAAATATTAAAAAAATAGATTTTAGTTTATCGTAAACGCATTTCAGAAAATAAAATAGGAGTTAAAATCAGGCACATTTGCAATATCCTTGCATGACATCGTCTTGGCTGTACTGGTACATTTAGAGGCCAGAACAACAGGGTTATTTGGCTTTAAACCTCTAAACTACATTAAACTCCAGCTTCCTGTCTTTTGCTGCTTCTGTACCTCTGTCCAGCTTCTCAAGGACACTTTGAAGCCCCCTCTCGAAGGAGATGGCGTCAGCTGGACTCTGGAAGGTCAGACCAAACTTCCTCTCCTCCACACGCCAGTGATGGAAGATGGGGTTCACCTTGTTGTAGACCAGACCCTTTTGAATGGCACATTCCAGCACAGGCTGCAGGAAAAACCAAAACAAAGAAGGGTGGGTCACTCACGGGCCACTCGTGAGGGCAACTACCAAATTACCCCAACTACAAGAACTGTCAGGCTGAGGGAACGTCAGTGTACTCAAAGACAGGCATGAACACACACGCACACACTCACTGCTCGATCGCGTAGCCGTTCTCCACGTATGACGTACTCTCTCCGCCCACGGCCTTCAGAGCTCCGCCCCTTGCATATGACCACATGACTGAGGCCGCCACCTCCAAGGGGCACCCAGCCACCGCTAGAATCGTCACGTGTCATCACCACCGCTCGGACACGCACACTGTTAGGGATGTGAAAGCAGTGAGTGCACTAGCCAGCTGAGCGCAAACACACACACACCCACACGCACAAACACAGACTTTGAGACATGAGCAATTAAAGAAGAAAATACAACCATCAGTATAAAATATTAAAATAGCCTCAAAATGAAGGTAACTGACAATTAATAGGGAAAAGACAGAGATGCAGTGCGAAGATGTACTATTATTGGCCTGCAATATTCACTGAAGTGATGATGTTCATAAACCACTTTGCTTCTGTAGTCTTTCTGGACATATTTCCAAGAGGTGGGACAGTGGATTTCATCCATCTGAAGTTTATTAGATCATGAAAAGTGGATGTTAAAGCGCCATAAAAAGACAGGATGTATCAGACAATGAGCAAGCTACATTACAAAAAAGATTGTAAAAAAACGTATTAAAAGAAATCAAGCATTATAAAAGTAAGTTTGCATTTCATGTTGACTTTAAGTTTTGGACGTACTTAGTATTGATGAGTCTTTTTAGTGCTAAGTTTTTTTCAGTGTTGACAAATTAAAGTCTGGAGATCGTGGTTTTGGGAGGGAAATGCACTTCTCAGTCTTCTGCTACAATATGGTTGATATGATGGTCACAGCTAGCAGCAGACACGTGACTGAAGGGGACTGAATGAAACATGTTTGGCTCTTTTCCCTGCCCACGCAATGATGATGATGTTAGTCCAAATGAAGAGTCATTTCAGAGGCGGAGCAAGTTATTTGTTAAAATATATATATATATATATATATATATATATATATTATTGTTTATCACAATATGATATACATTTAAAGTGCAGTAAATACGAATCATTTTATGCTGATATTAGAAGTGCCAATAATATGACACGCCCCTTTTCCAAAAACCCCGCCCCTAACTCGTAAAAAAATTTGACAGATTCGCTAGAAAAGGGCGGGCCCGACTAGTTTTGCTGTGACAGAGACAGGTGTGATTTGGTCAAGACGCCCATTTTAGTCAGGTAACAGGGATATTCAATGCTTGGTATTGAAAAAAGTGCACTTTCCCTGAGATGGTCGCAAGGATTGGTTTATTATGATAAATGGATTCAATGATTTTAAATCACGTCACGTGCGGCTCTGTGTATTCCCTAAACTATAGGGAATATATAAACAGCAAAGCACAATTCTAACAATGAGAGGAAACAGCGCGATTTTTTTAATGGACGGTCACGTGGGCGAGGAAAATCTAATCACACTTCCAGCGCGCGCACGCACGGAACAAGCGTTTCCAGCCGTCGCTCATTTCTGCAGAAAACTCTTTAATGTAGCCGTTCCGCATTTACAATGAAACCGACATAAAACAACAAAGAGCATAATGGCTCCATATGGGGGAGTAGCACAAAGGAGGAAATCGTAAATAAATGAATGACCTGAGGGGGATGAAATGTGTGGAAATGATGAGGGAGAGGGTGGGAGATGAAGAGTTGAGATGTATCAATGAACGCGCCCATTCGCCATACAAGGCCCTCATAGCGGTTTCCCAGTCCGACAAGCTCCATTACAATAAACGCTATGAAATCACATCCATTTTGATTCAGAGCCCCGTTTGTGTTATTAAGCGGCATCGGTTAATAAAAGCCATCGCAGCACCGTATCAACACGCGTTCACGCGCACTCATTCGTTCATCCCGCTGTTTTATGAATGGATAAAACCACATATATGCTCCAGCACGGAATTCAATGGGCAGATGAGTGGGTGAAAGGAGGATATGGACAAGAAGAAGAAGAAGAGAAGCGCTGGGGGGAGGGGGAGACATGAAGAGGAGGAGGGGGGTGAGAGAAAAATCACATTTCATTCATAAAGTTTGGCTTTAAAAATCATAATGAAACTCGAGACGCGTTGATAAAAGCATCCCTCTCCGCCTCCATCCCGGCAGTGTTCCCCAACGCCAGAAAACTCGCCATATTTCGTCGATTTGGAACGACACGTTTTATAATTCACGGATGTATTTGCTGGTTATACGTGGAGCCTCCACACACACACACACACACACACGATCATCATCTTCGAGACAAAAAGCCGTCTCTTACTGCACCCCGTTCGTCTATCACGCGGCATTGAAGGCGTTTATGTAGTGCACTTGAGCCGAGGCCCGTTCACTGGCGTTATTCATCAAATGTTGGATGTATGTGGAGAATATGGTGTACAGTGTTGATAGCCATAGCTGCGTAATAGTGTTTATGAGCATCTTACAGTCCATTAGAGGTGCTGCAAATCAATCAGTCAGTTCTGCTCAAATAAAAATGCATGGACTTACTCGCCCTCCATGGCTCGGTGTTGCCCGCCGCTTCGAGCTGGCTGCCCCCCGGTCTCTCGTCTTTTTTTATTCCCCTTCTTACCGAACACACACACACACTCGCGCGCGCGCGCGTTCTCACACACACACACACACACACACACACACACCGCGCGCGCGCGTCCTCACACTCTCGCTCACATACGCACGCACACGGTTTCTCTTTCACTCACTCCTTGCGCTCGCTGCTCTCATTTTCTTGTCTTTCTCTGTCCACCTTCATAGGGTTTCGGATGGGCTCGAGGATGCAGCAGCCATTTTCCACCGGCAGCATCATCATCATCGTCCTCCCTCTCTCGCTCGCTCGCTCCCTCCCTTCCTCTCTCTCTCTCTCTCTCTCTCTCTCTCTCTCTCAATCACTCCCTCCCTGTTTCTCTCTCTCTCTACCTGTCTACAGCAGTTCTCACACACTCATATTAAACACACTCGTGGATGGACACTGTGTCCCCGAGTGGGAGTCGCATCGGTCCAGTGTTGTGGCTGTCAGGTCATTCAGAGCGATTTGCTTCTATAAATGGCCATGTGCATAAACAGCCACCACTTTCAAAACTGAAAAGAGAGTGGCTGCTAATGATAAAGAGAGAAATGTTTCGACACAGCAAATAATCGATAATCTAGTAGTAGCACAGTTATAAGTTGATCCAGTGTAGATCAGCGATGGAGAACGCCTCAGTACCTTGGACAGCTCCCATACAGCTCTATACGCCATGACAGAATTCACAGCAGCTAGTCTCCATTCATCTCCAACTCCCCATTCATGTTCACTGATAGCCCACCATTGATAAACAGCCACGCCAGCGTCGAGCCTTTATTACTTAAATAAAGCCCGTCTCGCTCCCGTTCAATCATTTGGACGAGGCAGCGCGATAGTGCTTAAATATTTAGCTATTTTAATTAAAATTATATTGTCAAATATCACCAATCGTCTAATGAATGTTTGCGCGCGAATTTTTGCGCGGTTAAATTCAAACGTGTAAAAAAAAATAACATTCGATTTAGAACGGAAACGATATCAATCCAATTAATTCAAACGTAACGGCAAATTGCTATTATTGACAAATATTCCTACTCTTTTTTTAGATGTTAAATTAGCTGTAGCCCACCTTACTATCGTTATTATTCTTTCGATAACATTTTTATTTTTAAAAATAGCTGTTTTTTTTTTATCAGAACAGATAACCTACTATACTTAAATTATTGAAGGTACCTAATCACCAATCAATAATCAAAAGCACTTCTCTTAATAATGATCTCCTGGTGTTGTAGTCATTTATCTTAAACATAGTCATTTTACACGAAAAATACAATTATTATTTTAATAATAATAATAAGGTGAATAAAATACAACACCTAATTAATGAATAAATTAGTAATTTCCGTAATACTTTTAGTTGTTGATATTTCAACAAAATGTTGTACTTTAAACTGTATTTTGCACAAATACTATGGTTTTACAGACAGGGCTTGGATTAAGTCAGTATTAGTATCAGTAATAGTTCAATTAAGACATTTAAAGCAATAGTTGATCCAAAAATAAAAATTCTGTCATCATTTACTCACCCTCAAGTAGTTCCAAACCTGTATGAACTTCTTTATTCTGCCGAACACAAAGGAAGATATTTTGAAGAAGGTTTGTAATCAGGCTGTGTTGGGTCACAATGGACTGCCACTGTAGGGGGAAAAAAACTATGGGAGTCGATTGTGACCCAAAACAGCCTTTTGATTGTTAGAGATTAAGCCTATGCTTGGTTTGTTAAGTACAGTTTATTATAGGTTACATTAATGACATGACGTGATAACGTTTGTTGGTTTTACACACATTAATGTAACTAAAACAGAACATGGTTTAATATTAAAAAAGGGACTGCTTCAAACTAGATGTTTGAATTCATACAAAACCGCTGCTGGAAAAATTACTTTTGGCACAAAATCTTCATTTCTGGTACATTCTCTCATATAATATTTGAATATATCTATAGAACTCATATGAATGAGATATATCATGAACAAACCGACATGTCGACTGCTGTATTCACAGAAACACACTGTTAAATTAAAACCCTATACAGAGAGGAAGGGCCCTCAACAGGATCCAAGAGTGGAAAGGTTAAAGTCTGTGCTAACAAGGGCAGATCTTTTATTAGACAGCACACATTGTACCTGAAGAGCCGAGGGAAATTGAGGCTACAACCAAAAAGACACCAGCTCCACTTAAAGCCAATATGGTGAAATGCAAAACGTTCAAGACTCACCTTAACACACACAAGAGGCTGGAAATAAGGACATGCAAGGAAGTATTACAAAAAGTAAAAAAGGAAACAATCCTCCATTTGACTTTGTTTTGTCTAATGTCCTCTTGTGTCATCAAATGTAATGCAAAATGCACAATTTCAACATGTTACAGGAATTCAGTTTACTTAGCCGTTGTAACAATAATGTCACGATCAATGTTTTGCATTAAACTTCTCTTGGTTTTCTTTTCTTTGTGAAACATTTGGCTCATCTGTATTGTATACGACCCTCAAAAGAAGCTTCTTCTTAGAGGTCAATCCTTTACAGAAGAGAATGAAGGCTAACAGATGCATAGGCCCCTGGGATCTGACACCAAAACCAATCAGAAATAACTCTTCTCTGCCCTCAAGAAGACATGATGACAAAACAGTTATGTTTGATTAGGGCTGGTGCTAAACTCTGAAAGACAGTGGGTCCCCAGCATAAAGGTTGAAGATCTGATTTTCCAACAACTCCTCCTGACGATCTTCAGAGACACCAGCGATGATTCCTTTTAGAAGATGACACTCCAGTTTGATACCATATCTATTGGCCAGACCCTATCATCAACTAGCTTTCACCAGTCTTCCGTGCCCCCCAAAAAGGCCAAGAAAAAGGCCTAAGCACATGCCAAGTCCAAAACAAAATGAAATAAGACAAAAGTACTAGAATATGTACAGCAAACCCTGTTTGAAAGCTGACCTGCCCCTAATGTTAAGAGGATGGTGAGTCAAATGTGTGTAAATGCGCATCTGTGAATTAACCTTGGTTAACAAATTAACTACTTACCTAACTTTTAAAAAACCTT
>JAUMHR010000075.1:3193950-3205928 GCA_032361145.1 Enteromius fasciolatus | reverse complement strand
CTCACCAAAAATATACAGTACATAAAAACAAGCTCTTCATATAAGAGGTTTATTTTAAGTGTTTGCATGTAAAAGTTTATTCATTTTAATTATGATATCTGGACAAAAAAGAGCATTGACCCTAATATTTCTGACTGTCTGTATAAACAATATTAATTTGTTGAATGAAGTGAACAATTCTGGCTATTAAAATATCAAGCAGTCGCTAAACAGTGGGAGGAAAGTAAGCTGTAGTTCAAGTCCAGGTCATGAATACCTCAGTCATCTCATTAACCTTGCCAAAAGAGTTTCAACATAATTAGCTTGCAGTTGTCTGTCAGCACCAGAGAAGGCACTGTTTTGAGTGCCAGGGAGTCTTTATCAGATCCAGTGTTACCCCGGTCTCTTTGGGTGTATTTTTGCAAACATGTTTTGAGAACTTCTTTTCTCCTACTTCCTGCCCAGGGAAGCTGTCCACTCGTTAAACTCATTTTAAGCAGGAAGAGACCGTGTTTTTCTATGCGGCTGATCATTAGTGGCAAGTATTGTTTGATTTTGGCAGTGCTGGTCATTTTCCATCAGGAAGCTCTGTGTGTTTCAAGCACCACTTCCACACAATGGATCGGCCTGGGAGGAGTGACGCTAGAAGTCTGCTTCTTAGATCACACACAACAGCTGTGATAGGAGTAATGGGTCATTTTTTCAACTTTTCTCAGGGGGAGAGTGATTTTGACTAAAGAGCTCCTGAATGTTTGATATCTGTGCTGTGCCCTTTTAAGGAATCAAATCGCAGCTGTTTTGCGCATTACACGATGAGACATACAGGGCGCTGAAGCATATTTAAACCATTTTGGACACTTACAGCACATACAACATTAAAGCTTTACTTGAACCAGGAGGAAAAATGAACTTACTAATGTTTGGTTCACTGAATGAAACACAAAATGTGTTTAAACCTCATCTCTTTCTCTGATAGATTCCAGTGTGCTCAGATGCCCAACCAGGTTCTGGAGAGCATCAGCATCATTGACACCCCGGGCATCCTCTCCGGTGCTAAACAGAGAGTGAGTCGAGGTAAGCTGACTGGAAATGTAGGGTGAGAGGGGTTTGTAAGTACTTTATGACAAATTTAAATCCATTTCCCACTTTATTTTACATTTAATTTAAACTGGTCTAGAATGTCTGTTTAATTCAGTGTTGAAGATTTATTGATAGCCTTTACCTCTAATCCCATGTGAAAACTCTACAATGCTTTACAAACTATTTCTACTGATAAAATACTTCTGTTTAAACTGTTAAAACTGAATTAACCCCATAAAGTCCCTCAAAGAAACTGCAGGTATTGGGTATTAACAGGAAAACCTAAAAATGATAATACTGATCTGAGACATGTTTCAGAGTAAACAGTAGATAATCCGTCTCTAGGCTCTCCCACAGAGTACATCGTTGGGTAATCTTAGTATGTCAGTGTTGCACCTCTTTGCTCAACGTCTGCTTTTCCTCAAATATTTTCCAGCAGCTGAAGTGACGCACAGAATGGGAAAGTGAGCCATTAAGGTGTGACAGGGAGAGGAAAGAGAAGGAATGTGAATTACATGTATTAAGAGGATGTAGGAGGGTCTGGAGGATTAAACTGCTGTCATGACTATTTAAGCATATTATATTATTCATACCACATGCGCACCTAATCACCTAGAAGATTGTTAAAGAGCTATAGGGTCTCATAATTTGAAAATAGTTTCATTAGAGCACAACAGCTGAGTTCCAGAATTATAATCCACAAAACATTGGTTACTCTTCTACTTCAACCCCTAATCAAAAACATTTGGGCTAATTAAGGCATTCAGGGTTATTTGTGTTGGAGAAGTTTGTAAGTGAAGTGTCCAGGAGTACGGTTGCCAACCTTGGCACAAATATTCAAGAAAAGCCAACCATGATCTCCAACCCTGCTCCTGGAGAGCTACCGTCCTGCAGACTTCAAAAACACTGCTTTAACAAACTTGTCTGTATTACTAAGTAACCTATGATTCACAAGTTCAGATGTGTTTGATTGGGGTGGATGCAGAAATCTCTAATACAGTAGTTCTCAGGAGCAGAATTGCAGGCCCTTGTTGTACATAAATATAGTGCGCTTCTCTAGAATCCACAATCCAGTGTGAGTTTAACCTAAAAAGAGCCCCACTAATCAGAGAAGTCAATGTCTACCCCAATGCATTCCAATGTCCCTCCTGAGGTACAAATCCCATTCAAAAAGAGACCTTATGAATGCTAAACAAGAACAGTTGATACATCAAATCTATTTTATAACTGTAGCCATAGCTGTACATTGTGTTAGTTTTAATTTACTATTTGCAAACTCTTACTATTTGAACTACTATTTGAACGCGTGCAGTTCATTCTCAGCTTTTAGCATCCTTTCTTGCTTGAAATTAAAGCTGGTGGGTTAAATCAGTGCAAAGAGTTCAGTATGTTTTGTTCAGTTTATTGATTGTGTTTTACTTCTTCTCTCGTTTGGTAGGATATGACTTCCCAGCAGTTCTCCGCTGGTTTGCTGAACGTGTGGACCGGATCATCCTTCTCTTTGATGCTCACAAGTTAGAGATCTCGGATGAGTTCTCAGAGGCCATCGGGGCCCTTAAAGGCAATGAAGACAAACTCCGTGTTGTGCTGAACAAGGCTGATATGGTTGACACCCAGCAGCTCATGAGGGTGTATGGAGCTTTAATGTGGTCTCTGGGGAAAGTGTTTGGTACTCCTGAGGTGCTGAGAGTGTACATCGGATCCTTTTGGTCTGAACCTCTTATGGTGACCGACAACCGCAAGCTGTTCGAGTTGGAGGAGGAAGACCTGTTTGCTGATATCCAGAATCTGCCACGCAATGCAGCCCTACGCAAACTTAATGACTTGGTCAAGAGGGCCCGTCTTGTGAGAGTAAGATAATATATCAGTAGTGATATCAAAACTGTTTGAATGCAAACATTTGGGTTAGTTCACCCAATGGTGTAAATGATGACTTGGGTTAGTGATTTTCTTCACAAAAGAAGATATTTTGATTAATATATCAGTGTTTTGTGTCAATACAATGAAAGTCAATGTGCTTCATTCATAGGTACATGCCCATATCATCAGTTACTTGAAGCAAGAGATGCCGTCTGTCTTTAGGAAGGACAATAAAAAGAAGAACTTGATCTACCAGCTCCCAGTCATCTTCTCCAAGATTCAGCTACAGCATCATATCTCTCCTGGAGACTTCCCTGATTGTGCCAAGATGCAGGTTAGTGAACCACCAGGTCCTTGTTTAGAGGTTAAAATATCCTTTCTGTTGCTTGAAAGAGTCTTTCTTGACTTTCCTTAGGAGCAGCTAATGGCACATGACTTCACCAAGTTCAAAGCTCTGAAGCCCAACCTGATGAATATGTTGGATGAGTTGTTGTCTGCCGACATTGCCAAACTCATGCCCCTTCTTAGGCAGGAGGAAATAGAAGCTGGGGTACAGCCTGGGGTCCAAGGTGGGGCTTTCTTGGGAACCCGCGCCGGACCCTTCGTGGAAGGTGACCCCTTTGGAGAGATCATGGATGAAAATGGTGAAGTGGGTGAGGAAGATGAAGAATGGGTGGTGACAAAGGACAAGCCCAAGTATGACGAGATCTTCTACAACCTAGCGCCGAACGAAGGCAAACTAAGTGGCACCAAAGCCAAAGATTGGATGGTGAGCACACGGCTGCCAAACTCCGTACTGGGTCGCATCTGGAAGCTCTCGGATGTGGATCGTGACGGCATGCTGGATGATGAGGAGTTTGCCCTGGCCAGCCACCTGATCGAAGTGAAACTGGAGGGTCACGGGCTGCCCCCTGAGCTGCCTGCCCGTCTCGTACCTCCATCCAAGCGCAGACAAAAAGGCTCTGATGCTTAGACAATTTGCCCACGTGGCTTCCACTGATCTATCTCCGCACTTCCTGCATGTTGTCCAGCTCCACAGCAGCGGCACTGCATCTCCGTTCACTGTATTTTTGTGCCATTTTGTACTACCATTTTGTAACATGCAATTCATGTCTTACTCTGTATTCTTTTAATGCAACAATTCAAACATTTCCAGCTGGAACCCAAAGAGCGTTGTGATAAACCAAAGACTGGTCTCAGTCATTTGGAAGGAATGTTGCATCTGTCATTCTTTTCCTGATAATAAAATCATGCGACATCACATCAAATGCTACACAACTCAGTTCATAGAGCTTGGCTTCTGAACTAAGTGATAGCAAAAAAAATAAATATTGTAGATAACAGACATTTACAGTATTTTCATCATTGTAGAAATCTATAGGCTTTTAATGTAGTCAGCTAAATCAGAATGTGAAGTCAAGACAAGTATTTAAAACTCTGGAACTCCTTTGACAGCAGACCCGAGGAGGCAAGTGAAAACCTTTTGAGACTTTGTTTTTGGAACAGTTTTACTAGCATGTTGCTGTCTTTGCTTTTAAAATCAAAAATGAGATATGCTTTATATGTGATCAGTTTTGTTTTTGTCTTTTTTATAGATTTAGCTCTATGCATACTTTGAACGAATGTCACAATGTGTATATATATATATAATATCATACATGTTGAAGCAAAACACAAAAAAAAGTGGAGTTTTCTTACTGACTACTGTAAACAGTTCCACTGACTGCTTCAGTTACCCAATGTTTTCACAGTAAATATATTGAGCTGAATAAAGACCTTTGACTGTACCTTTATGGTTTGAAAAACATTTTTACAAAAAGAAATGCACTGTAAAAACTATGAAATATAAAATGCTGAAAGAGAAAACAAGACACCAAATTAGCTTGCAAGTTTTTTTTACTTCATTTTCATTATTATTATTATATTTATTTGTTGTGTTTATATAATTGCTAAAAAAGAGAAATTTAAAACAAACAATATTTAATTTCACATCCCTGGGTTGACATTTTACATTTTTCTCCTTTCACTCCCAGACTTTAAAGTTTCAAAGCTTATTTGGTATGGAAAGAGCCTTTTATGAAGCTTGAATTTTGGGAAAGGAGGCACCAGCAGGCAGAAAGGCTGCAGTCTTGTGCACACATATGCTGTACGTTGCTCAGTGACAGGCCAGATAAACAGTGAGTCACAGATCTCCCTGCCAAAACCCCATACCACCATTTTCCATCTTCCAGCACAACCACCCGTACCTCTCTTTGCTTATACTTTCCAGCTCTTCATCATTCCAGACGCCGTGTTATAACTTTTCTCACAACTTACTCAATGCCTGGGTTGTCCCTCTCCTCTCACACAACCCCACAGCATGTGAGAGCATTGTGTGTGTGTAACCCTTGAGGTTTGTGTAGAAAGAGAGGAAGGGTATCTCCCTGTTTCTTTCCTAAATTTCTTAGTGGAAAGAAACACAAATGAGAAACAGAGGCAATCCACCCATCGCTCCATTGCTAGCTGGTTTACTTTGTGACTCAGTGGTGAAGAATGTGGTGGGATGGGCTTGAAGGAGTTATTAATATCTTTTCCTCGGGTCCGTTAAGTTTCCTAAAGCCCAAGTTTAAGATTTGACGCGATCTCTTTATGGAAAACCTTAACATATCCCCCTATTTGGACATTCCTTCACGGCTGGTTTCAATCCTGAACCCTGCAAGTTTGTATGTGTGAGGTGACTGAGTCTGTGTGAACACACAAGCATTTGAGATCACAAATTGAGCAAGTGAACATAAATCACTTGAATCATCTGCAGTTTATACTGTAGCTCCTAACTTTAGCTTCCCTAAACAAAACAGGCCTATTAAAAAATAAATATACTAAAAAGTGCATGTTTTAGTTACTGTGTCAGCATTACAAAATTCCCTTAGGACAAAATGGCATGCCGTTTTCCATAAGCCTCTTACCAAGCATCTAAATGAGGTCACATTGCCTTTCTATGCGAACTATGAGACATTTCGTACTTTATGAAGGAAAAAAAGAGTTACGTAAAGGCACCAAACACGTGGCAGTCTCTTGACTGCATAGCAACCACAGAGACGAGAAAACATGCACAATATTTGTACATGTTGTGGACACCGCCTCCACGCCGGGATTCCCT
The DNA here is from genome assembly GCA_032361145.1 of Enteromius fasciolatus. Lineage (NCBI taxonomy): Eukaryota > Metazoa > Chordata > Actinopteri > Cypriniformes > Cyprinidae > Enteromius > Enteromius fasciolatus. The sequence continues at coordinate 3,199,870 of JAUMHR010000075.1, read as the reverse complement.
CTCACAGACCAGCATTGAGGGGTCTACATGTGCGTCACGTGCCTACGCGGGGAATTCCTCAAAAGATTGCCCTCAAAACACAGGCTAGCCAGGGCTAGTGTCATTTCAACTACGCAGAGCACGTCCTCTGGTGGGCATTTACAGAGGCTGCACTGTATTATAACAAGACATTTCTGCTGGTAAAATGTTAACTTACAGATGTGACCCTGGAGAACGAAACCAGGCATAAGTAGCACGGGTATATTTGAAGCAATAGCCTTGTGTGGGTCAAAATTCTCAATTTTTCTTTTGTGCCAAAAATCATTAGTAAGTAAAGATCAGGTCGTATGAAGATATTTACTATATTTCCCACTGTAAATACAACAATATATTTACAATGTATTAGTGGTTAGTTTATGAGTGTCTAACTAAGTGATAATGAATGAATGACTCTTCCAAAACAATCTGGAGTAAAAACAAGCAACTCATTACTATCTTTTTTATGCCAAAACAATTCAGCGCCATTTATATACTTTCAAGAGCATAAACTTATGAATTTCTAAAGCCTCTGAAATATCAACATGAAAGAAAACTTGGAAAAGCAAATGCCTTCTTCCCTTTAATTAGTATTTCACACAATTATAGTAATTTTAGCTAAAATTACTAGTGGGCCATTATTATAAATTACCAAGGCCTATAGCGGGAGAGATGGAAGAAGGAGCCAGGACTGGAGGAGACCCAGATGTAGGCTAGCTGAGGAGACACAGGAGGATTACTTTTTTGGCAGGCTAAGGTTCTGGGTCAGTTGGGTTCGGTCTAGCTGTCCATGCATGTTAAGAGTGGAGTGCAGGTTTCGCCCCTGAAATGAAAAATGGTTTAGACTGGGACTGCTCGACGGAAAAACCTGCTGACTCTGTGTTTGTGGAAGAAATGTGGAGGAGTGAGGAAGGACTAGTGAGGAGTTATGAGGCAGGCGGGTCACTGGAATGACGATGGGCTGTGGCTTCTTCTACCATCTTGTTAACTGTGAACACAAACTGAGGGAACTAATGAGAAACTATGGGAAACAAATAGGAACATGTCTGGAAACCATGATGACAGAACTCGTATATATGTACAAGAACTCAAACAAACAGGAACAGTGAAAAGAACAAAAACGGAACCAAAAATAGGCTAACCAAACAAACAAAACGAGACCATTACAAAAATCAAAACTACAGCACTTTGATCATAAAAATAAGCATATAAATATCATTACTGTGAGGTATAGAGTAAAAAATAAAACTCAAAAAAATTAAAATAAAAAATCTCACTATATTATGTTATATGAGCCATAAGTGTGTGATGTATCAAATATAATACAAGTCATAAAACACATGCAAACTTTAAAATAATAATGAATATATTGTCTGAAGTTTCATTTTTGGATTTTTACTGACTATTGTTTTATATGTCAGGCTTTTACTGTAACATTCAGTGCTCAAAACTCAAAATGTCTTTATTTTAAATAAACAAGTTGTTTTAGATAAAAGTCAAAATAATGGATACAAAGTATAATATATATAAGTATAAAGGTTGTATTAATACAAATATACTTTTTTAATATTATTTTATAGTAATTGTTGTTTCTTGTTATTATCTATGGGTTGTTGTTGTTTTTGGCCAAGCTGAACTGAACTCTTATTTTGAAATGAGCTAGCAGACGGCCATGTTGGAAGTCTCCTCAGAGATGTGTTGATGTGGCTGGATTCCAGAGCCTGCTGCTAAAGTTGATCCGTAAACATTATTCATGGATAACTCTGGGAAAGAAAAAGAGGCCATGGCTCTCATGGCTGAAGCCGAGAAGAAAGTAAAGTCCTCGCAGTCGTTCTTTGGCTCTCTCTTTGGGTATGTTTTATAACTTTTAACTGCAGACAGGCCAGCCGGGGTAAACAGACAGCTAGCATGCTAGTCAGTTAGCTGTCAAACACGAAGTTTTTATCAGAGTGGGAAAAAATGGTCTAAAACTATTTCTCCAGCCAAATGATATTGTTTGGATGTAGATATTAAATATCTATTAATATTAAATATCTGTAAGTTTGATTTCTATTTGTTTTCTAGATGTGATTCCGTAATATAGTAAGAGTAACGACTTATTGTAATTGCAATAAAATTGAATATTGTCATTTTAGATCTTGTGTCTGTGTAAGTCAACACTTATATGTTTATATTGTTAAGGGTGAGATCTAGACATGTGATCTGACATAAAGTTTCCATAAAACTGATGATGAAATAATGAGAAAGTGAAATGTAACTAGGCTGTGCTAGGAGTCAGCTGACATCCAGTTGAGCCAGTTACAACATCACTGGACATACATGAACACCAGTGTTGTGCAAGTTACTTCCAAACTGTAATAACTGTAAGAATTTAAAATATAGTAAAATTTAGTTTGATTTTAAAAAGTAGGCTACATGTCAAAATAAGTATGCTGATTACGTATATAAACCTGAAATGTTTTCGCCCATATTTTGAGATTTTTTGCAACATTAGAGATGACTCTGTATGCTTACTCTGTATAAAAATGTACATTTGATGATGTCAACACAGCAATGAGAGTTATCATCTTTGACCAATATGAACATTTCAAAAAGTGTTGAATGTGTTTGATTATATTAGAAATGATCATTATGTTTATCATATTTTATTTTACTAGGGGCTCTTCAAAGATGGAGGATGCTTGTGACTTGTATGGCAGGGCTGCAAACATGTTCAAGATGGCCAAGAACTGGAGTGGTAAAGGCATACACTTGGCTTCAACATAAAAAAATAAACAATATATAAATCTATTTTGTCCTCTCAATTTCAATGTGTGAATGGAATAAAATTAATTTAAATTCTAAACAAGCAATAGTCTTAAAGGCTACACATGTCTATTGCACATTTATATTGTAATTTTTGCGTTTTGTTGTATGTGTTTGTCAGCTGCGGGAAACGCTTTCTCACAGGCGGCGCTCCTACACCTTCAGATGCAGAGTAAACATGACGCAGCCACAAATTTCATTGATGCCGGCAATGCCTTTAAAAAATCAGACCCTCAAGGTATTGATTCGAATGAGACTTTTTGTTTTTTAATTTTGTGTTAGTAATTATCCAGCCGTCTATATGCTGTTCATTGAAAATGGTTAAGGTTCAGTCAGCTGTCTGTCATTCTCTCCACAGAGGCCATAAACTGCCTGAACAGGGCCATTGAGATCTATACAGACATGGTAAGAGCCTTGCATCTGCGAGGGCTGTGCATGATGTTTTAAATAAAAGTAGAGCTGCTTTTGTTGTACAGCATAATTTTATCTATTTATCCTTTTGCAGGAAATGCTTTAGCACATCTAAGCAATTCAATAAAAAAAGAAAACACATTGCAAGTGACTTGATGCACCACTAGAGGGCCCTGTAACACTATACATGTGGTTTAGAGCAGTGGTTCTCAGGTTCCCAACTGGTCGGCTTTGGGGCCCAGAGCTAATTTGAGTTAATTAGCTGATTAGAGCATGGCACCAGTATATCAAAATAAAAAGAAATAAACACTTGAAATATATCAGTCTGTGTGGAATGAATACAATATACAAATATAGCCCATTTAAGAAGTGAAACGTGTATATTGTATTCATTCCACACAGACTGATATATTTCAAGTGTTTATTTCTTACACGCGTATATATATTGTTAGAAAATAAAAACTAAGCAAATTTATTTCAGAATTTTTTTTTTTTTTTAAATATGAGTAATACTGAATAAACAGCTATTAAGTTAGGCTATTAAACGGCAGTCCCAAGTTTTTGGTAATACAGTTACTGAAAAGTAAAAATAACAGGTAACACTTTATAAAAACTACACGCTATGAATCATTAGTTAAGCATTAGTAATAGTCAGTTCATCCTTTATAAAGCATCGTTCCAACATCAAGTAGTAAGCATTTTATTAATACAGCTATAAGTGCATTGTTTTTGATTTATAAGCATATCTAAATTTACAAAGGAGACCTAAAGGCTCAGTTATCTTCCTAACAGATAAAATAAACAAACACAACACAGAGAGATACAGAACTTTGCTGTTTGGAAGATAAATGAGTCTTTACATCTGCTTTATAAATGCTTTACAAGATAGAAATAGTCCTCACTTCAGATGAGCTCACAAACACAGACGTCTGGCAACTACTAAATGCTTCATAACTACCTGACTCAATCATGAATTACAATTAACACACTGAACAACTATTATCAAGTGTCTAAATAATAAGATTTATTCATGTAAATTTAAATCATTTATTAATCATTTACTTGGACTTTCTAAATGATCTTATTAAATACTGACTCCTAAATAACCATTTTGTAAATAATTTAATTTAATAATGCATAAAATACTATCACGAGCTGTGGTACAGGGTACTTTTTTTTTATTATAACCACTTGTTTTATAAAAGAGCGTTTTCATAAAGAGTGACATCAACCAAAGCAAACAAGGTCAACCCCACCCCTTATGTTACAAGTTTAAAATGAGTAAAATAGTAAAAGTTTTATGGATATGTTTCAACTGCTATCTACTACTAGAACATTCAGGAGATAAGATACTATTCATTGTGAATGCGGTGACAGAGCTCTGAATGTTAAAGTAATTAATCACTGGAATATGATTACCCACAATGACACTTTTTCACAAAAAAAACTTGATCTTTTTAAATTGGTAATTCATTTGTGTTTTTCTGCTAAAACTGACCAGCAGAAGTTTAAGCTGTTGTTCACCCGTCTTCGGTGTCAGTGATTTTATCTAAAATATTACTTTACTCATGCCTAGACTGTAAACACGTTACTCTTTGTTTGTGTTGTAGGGTCGATTCACCATCGCGGCAAAACACCACGTCACTATTGCTGAGATTTACGAGACCGAACTGGTTGACATTGACAAGGTCAGATATCTTTTGTCATATTGATAGATTATTTAGATTTTTATGATCATATTTATTCATTATCAAAAATAAATGTTTATTTAAAGTGTTTTCTAACCTTTTTCTTAGGCAATAGCTCACTATGAACAGTCGGCAGACTATTATAAAGGCGAGGAGTCCACAAGGTCAGTTTATCTTATTGCTCAAGACTTAAATGCTAAATGATGATGCAGAAAAGTCAGGTAGAAAATATGTTACCTATAAAGTTAGATATTCTCAAGTGAATGGTTTTGATTATAATATCAGCACGTAATGCATAGCAAGCCTGTTTAAAGACCCTTGGAGTGTCTCACATTTGAGATGCCACTTCTAGGCAAAATACAACACATGACATTATTAATCATTATCACTTGATCTTTTTGGAGTGGACTTTGCTTTAAAATTGTTTGTAACATGTTTGTGTTTTGTGTCTGATGTCAAAGTTCAGCCAACAAGTGCCTGCTCAAAGTTGCCACCTATTCAGCTCAACTGGAGCAGTATCCTAAAGCCATTGAGATCTATGAACAGGTAAACAAAACCTCGTCAGTTTGGTTTCAGTACGTCTGATCTCGCAGGTAATGACATACAGTGGGGCAAAAAAGTATTTAGTCAGCCACCAATTGTGCAAGTTCTCCCACTTAAGAAGATGAGAGAGGTCTGTAATGTTCATCATAGGTGTACCTCAACTATGAGAGACAAAATTGTAGGATTTTTAAAGAATTTATTTGCTAATTATTGTGGAAAATAAATTTCATCTCAATACTTTGTTATATACCCTTTGTCGGCAATGACAGAGGTCAAAGTCTTCTGTAAGTCTTCACACACTGTTACTGGTATTATGGCCCATTCTTCCATGAAGATCTCCTCTAGAGCAGCAATGTTTTGGGGCTGTTGCTGGACAACACGGACTTTCATCTCCCTCCAAAGATTTTCTATGAGGTTGAGATCTGGAGACTGGCTAGGCCTCTCCAGGACCTTGAAAT
>JAUMHR010000075.1:3180552-3193489 GCA_032361145.1 Enteromius fasciolatus | reverse complement strand
TTAAAGAAGAAGTTACAGGTCTGTGAGAGCCAGAAATCTGGCTTGTTTGTAGGTGACCAAATACTTATTTTACAGAGAAATTTACCAATTAATTCATTAAAAGTCCTGGAAATTGGATTTTTTTTAGGATTGATTTTTCTTCTCATTACAGGCCTCTCTCATCTTTTTAAGTGGGAGAACTTGCACAATTGATGGCTGACTAAATACTTTTTTGCCCCACTGTATAAGGTGATCTGTGTTTATTCACAAATATTACCTTAAACAGAGTTAGCCTCTTTGTTACCAACATTGATTTTTGGATATGTAAATAAAAGTAGCTGGTAAAAGTTTTACATGTGTGAAAACAGTACATTTTAGTCCATTTCCTCAGAAGCAAGCAGATCAATTCTCATGTGAGGTTTTTATTGATCTAACTAACCAGCTGATCTCATGAAAGAAATCTGATATGAAATATGGTTATGTCTGCCATTTTCTCTGTTGGTTAAAATATCGGTCAGTATCAGTAAATGTAATGATCCCCCCCAGGTTGCACATGGAAAGATTTAGTGATTAAGTTGTTCCTTTATTTGTGTTGCTGGGGTTCCAGGTTGGAACACATGCAATGGACAGCACTCTATTGAAATACAGCGCAAAGGACTATTTCTTCAAGGCAGCTCTCTGTCACTTCTGTGTGGATATGCTGAACGCCAAGGTAAGAAAACCCCACCACAACCACATCCTTTAACAGGGTGATGGAAAACAGCTGTCGTTTGCAGTTACCCTTTCATATACTTTGTCTTTCATGCTGTCATTGTAGCTTGCCGTTCAGAAGTATGAGGAAATGTTTCCAGCCTTTTCAGATTCACGTGAATGCAAATTGGTGAAGGTAAGGCACAAAATGTGCAATAAGAACAAAAAGTCAAATTACTGATAAAATATGCCGTATTATCATCTCCTACATCCGAAATCTTTACAAATAAATGATAAAAAATAACTAAATGCATTCTACATTTTGAACTTTTATTTGCCTTTACTGAGGAACTAAACCAACCAATCTTTCTTTTATGGTATATATAAATACATAATTATTTATTCATGCATCTCTATATTCATTCATTGTTTAGTATTATATAAGTATTATGGATTGTCAAAGGTTTTTGTAATACAGTATATATATATATATTGAGGTGCTGTATTTTTTTGCTCGATCTTGAGTTGATTCATAAATTGACGAGGCAAACCGGTTTTGTATACTTTGCTCTGAAGGTGTGCTTCTAGATTGGCTTGTTATAATTTTTAATGCAGTGATATTATAAGTGCAAAAATAATATATGCTGAGAGAGTTCAGTCTGTTTTTGATGTGAAAGTATTGTGAATAGACCACAATAATTCTGTCTGCGAAGTGTGTTGGCTAACAGCAGCATATTGTGATCCTGAGAGGGGGATGATAGATAAATGATGTGCTTAACATGTTCTTCTTTTCTTTTACTAGAAACTTTTAGATGCCTTTGAGGAACAGAATGTGGATGCATACACTGACGCTGTAAGACAAGCACTTACTTGCTCATTTTGTTGTTTGTACAACCTCATAAGCAAATTTCATTTCCCTAAAGATGCATGGTTTCACTACCATAGCTTTTATTAAAAACGACATGCCTCTCTGACACACAATTTTATAGGAACAAACCATCATCATCCTTTCTGTTATTTCTTTGATTTGTCAGGTAAAAGAGTATGACACCATCTCACGACTGGATCAGTGGCTCACCACCATGCTGCTTCGTATCAAGAAATGCATACAAGAAGACGAAAGCGACCTTCGCTAAGACCCTCTTCCTTCCCTCTGCCCCTTGCCGCTCGCTCTGCCTCGTGCCTTTAACACCGTGACTTCAGTATGATTGGCCGATTATCGCTCTCTTTTACCACCAACTCTACTCTCAGTGCCTTATTGCCCTTGCTTTATCTCCCTCTCTCTCTCTCTCTCTCTCTCTCTCTATGACACAGCCATACCGGCAGACCTCAGAGAACACTAAGGAAAGGAAGGCTGGTTGTTTAAATGAGATTTAAGGGAATGTTGCATGAGAGCTGAAACCAGCTACAGTAATATAACAGGGTGCCTGGCACACAAAGTTTCAGAAATGCCTTGGCTGATCTAATACAGGGCACCTGTATTACTGAGCACAAAAAGCCTTTGTTCATTCTGTTCAGTTCTTTATTAGTGGCATATGTATTTTTATTTTTAGCAGAAACACCATGCCTTGTATCTCTGCTTATTTTTTGCTAGCCGATTCCTGCATAGACTAATCTTGAATAATTTTGATTTAAAATGTTATTCCTGTTTTTTATTTTGACATATTGAGAAGAAAAACAGTAAAGGAAGGACCGATTCAACGTATTCAGTGTGGTTTTATTGACTTCAAAACAAGGGGGAACAAGTATTGGTTGTACGATGTAGCATGTTAGTCATATCTTTGTTCTCTTAATCAAAAGCAAACTGTTCATGCATGCATGTTTACACAGAACGTATTCAACCAAAATGTCTGGTAAAAGAAGATTCAAATCGCAGATGTTTTGAATATTTACATGGCATTTGTTGATTTGTAACATTTTTAAAATTCTAATCCTGGCCAGGAAAATTCCCAAAAAACTTTGTATCTCATAAAGTTTATTTCCTGAATAAATAAATAAAATGAAAGCTCACTCCCACTGATTGGTTGATTTTGATCGAAACCGTTTTTTTGCGAAAAAAGTAAAAAATGAATTAAAACATTAATTGATAATTAAAAGATTAAGACTATGTTAGAATGATAGATGTGATCTATAGAATAGATGTATAAAATGTATTTCTTAAATTAGTGCTGGGAAATTATTATGTGCGTACAAAACAAGTTTTTGTGTACATAATTATATGTGTGTGTATGGTAATTTTTTTTTCCCATATATTAAATATAAATGATCTGCATATAAATATAAACGTGAATAGATGCAAATATTTCCCATTATTATTATTTAATTCTAAACAGTGGTTTTCTTTTTTAAAGAGTGACACAATTTTTGTCTATTTAAGTTGAAGCGACTCACATATACAGTGATTTACAGTAACTGCATCAAGTCAAGCATAGAAGGCACTAATAATAGTCATTTTACACACGCACATACACCACTTTTAAAAATGAAGAAAACTTGTCTTTATTCCTGGAGTTGTTTTCCCTCCAAAGAAATGTTGTCACTTGAATGAGCAAGTCATGTGATTTAGGCTATATGCTTAAGATTTTAAAAAGACAAGTAGGACTACTGTAGATCGTAACACAGATTGAAGTGCTTGAGACACAGTCTAGTTCAATAAAAGCATCACGATCAATTGTATGTCAGAGAATAAGCAAATGTATACATTATATGTATAATATATATATATATATATATAATGCTAATACTAAATATACACAGGGGTTGGGCAAAGAAAGCGCAACACCTGGTTTTGGACCACAGTAATTAGTTGGTGTACTTCATTCTGACACAAGTACAGCATCGATTTGTCTTGGGAATGAGAGATACAAGCACATGCCATTCATCTTTGCAGAACCAGGTCACATTTCATTCTGTAGTGTGTAATGCTGCAATAAGTGCAATAATCTAGTCTTGACCATACCTCTACACCTAAAATCTGAGTAAATGATAGATGACTGACACTGATGTACAAGCACCAAACACTGACTGTGAGCCTAAACAAAGACGCTGAGCCAGGGATATGTTGCACTTGGTGAAATCAGGTTATTGATTAGTCTTGATAGAGAGGCAGCAAATATACTCCCTTAAGTTTGATGGCAAACTTTTGAAGGCCGATATTTCCTTGCTGAGCAGGAGACAAATAAATTTATTTGGTTTGTTAATAGCAAGGGAAAAAAGAATGAGCAATGATAAGATAGTATATGTGCCTCATGCCATAATGGTATTTTTTATCCTTGAAACAAAAACAAAACTATTTTAATAAAAGGTATATGTCTTAATTCTTAACAACAGCTAGGCTACTTTTTGTGCCCATTATTGCCAACAGGATTGTAAACAATATAAAGATTTAACTCAAACATATTCTGCATGTAACAGACCCTAGGACCAGGTGTTTGTTGAAGGAAGACCAGGAGACAGAGATAAAAAACTTACTGAAGGAAATTGTTTGCAGTTTCATCAGCAGAACCAAGCTTCAATTCGTAGGCCGTTTCGCGTACGTCTTACAGACTTCAGTATATATACTCTAACAGAGGTCAGTAACTGCGTCAATACATCAGTCATCCTGACCGGTTCCAAAAGATAGATAGATTATTAGAGACGCCCACATATGGACGTAAGCACATCTCAATGTGAAGAAGGTGATAATTTGGGTTTGTATATATAATCATATATACACTACCAATCAAAATGTTTAGATCAGTAAGATTTGCAATGTTTTTAAAATAAGTCTCTTCTGCTCACCAAGGCTTCCTTTATTTGGTCAAAACTAAAGCAAAAACTATAATATTGTGAAATATTTTTAAATATAGTTTCCTATTTGAATACATTTTAAAATGTAATTAATTTCTGTTGGCAAATCTGAATTTTCAGCATCTTTACTCGATACAATATAATTGTTTTTAAGTGCATTACCACTGAAAAGATTTATGGAGGTAGATTAAATCTGCAGTATACAATAAAAACTACTGTTTTAGAATTAGTTTTTTTTTTTTTTTTTTTCTCACATGAATTATGATTAGATAACGTTTAGCCTAGCCAATAACAGCATTTTAAAATGTTTTGAGTTTTTTTTGGTTTATATTTCTGGTCGAAGTTGATGACTTTGCAGGAAGTACATGATACAATTGAACGCATAGATCGATAAAAAGGTTTGCAAAGAAACAAAAATATTTTTAATATCTAATAATCTTCGTTTAAGTGATAAAGTACACCTAATATATAGAATTTAAGCAATTTCTTGATTATTTAGAGAAAATATGAGTAAGTAAATCATAGACAGAAAATCATTGTGTAAGAGGAAATGACTCACTTCGAATATCTTGCTTTATAACTCGCAATTAGGGGTTTATATGCCAACAAAAAGCCAGTATTGACTTTCTGCTTCAGTAGCGACTTCTTCGCTTGGGTGGGTCGCAATATTTTCTTGATTTAGCGCCAGGTGTGTTGACTGATGAGCACCAATCACAGACAGCCAGGCGCTGATGGAGAAACGGGCATGTTCAGGCTGCTGCAGAGAAACGGCACACACAGCGTGGACTAGAGGCACACGGAGTGCGTTCTTTTTGTCATGACGAGCAACACGGTAAGCCATGATATGTTTTTCCTCATTATTCTGCTTAAAACATTGAGAAATGCGCAATTTCAGTGTTAGTTTCAATCAAACTCACACTTACTGGTAGTGCCGAATAACCTCAACTATAACTATTACCTTTAATATGCTATAGTCCGGCTTATTAAGGTAGTATAGCAGAAACAGAAACTCAATGCGTCAAAATACAACCTCATAGCAGTTTTTAAACGAGTTACGTTATCCCCGTGTTTTACGACTGTTTCAGGAGTTATCTGGAAAAAACGGGCTGTCCCTTCTTGGAAATGCATGCACAAATATGCTAGTACAGATAGGCTTTGCGAACGGAATACTAGTAATGCTGGGTACTGTATGATGCATATTGTTTAACATAACCATAAGTGAAGTACATTAGTAGGCATTATTTAAACACAAATATTTCAAACCTTTTGAACACAAAAAAACACAATTTCCCTTATTTGTTTTTTGTTGTTGTTGTCAACTTATGAGTCAAGACCGATATGGTTTATACATGATGCATAACTGGATCTGCATTCTCGATTAAAAACGAGTTTTTGTATAGCCTACATCAAATGCTGAAGCAATAGATCTGGATGCAGGGCTTAAACTTTAAAAATCATGTGCAAGATCACAAATATATATTTCCTGAAGGAGTATTTGTATGAGGTTTAAGAGCATAGCTTACACTTTCACTCAGGTGTTGTATATCATCTGTACCTGTGCTCAACACAGTGTCCTCGTGGGACTGAAATGTACTTTATTCAGAGCCTGCGCTGTTTAATTAATCACCCGAGACCAATTTTCCAATAAATTTTAAAAGGTCAAAGATCACATCTGTTATTTATGCAAACAAATAAGAACAAACTAGTAAATTTGATGTATGATATTACTGGTGTTGATAAAGCACTACCCTCAGTTTTATTTAAGGGGTATAGTTCACTCAGAAACTAAATTTGTCCTTAATCACCCTCCTGTCATTGGTTTTCAAAATAAATCGTTCTTTTGTCTGTATCGTTACTAATCTGACTAATATGAGGAAATGGCAATATTGAATTTTGAGTAAATGACGCCTTAACTGTTCATAAATGTTAAAGCAAGACAAACAGACAGCCTTTGTCACCAAACAAACCACAGGCAACCTCTGGTTAGTTTGCTGCAATGTTTTCATATAAATAACTTTAAAAGCTGCACGTACTTCCGGTGGACTTTCATGTTATTGTGTTCTCACTAGTGTCACTGTTTCTTGTGTCTTCTAGGCTCACAGCTGAACTTGACATCAATGGGAATATGATCGAAGAAGCGAAATTCAGTGGAAGATGACATTTAACACAAGTACATTCTGTAGCATCAATCCCCACCATTTCCTGTAAAGACCAACATCCTTATTTGTTTCTTGAGAGCGCACGTCTCCAACAGAGTTGTTGTAAAATGAAAAGGAAGTACATGAAATTGTTCATTGTAGCAGTAGTTAGCAGCTTCTGTGTCATCGTCCTCTTTTCCAAGCTAAATAATGTGGAAGACGACCAAAAATACTTGGCCAGGGTCTCTTCAGTTCCAGCTTCCACACCTAAAAAACCCACAACTGTAGTGATGAGCACTATCAAAAAGAAAGCCAACAGTGCCACACCTTACGAGCTCCCACCACTAACGATCTCTGAGACTTTCAGAAAAGACATTCCCAAAAACGGTGCCTTCTGGAACCGGAAGCTTCATTCTCTCCTCAGGCAGTTTGACTCGATCGACAATCAAACTCAGAAAGACCCTCGTGAGAAGTTTCACTGTCAGCCTGAGAGTTTCGAGTTCATGAAAGCCAACATTCAGGATGTTCAGTCATACCCTCCACTTTATGGAGACTTCCTCAGAGCCATGGATTGTCGAGACCCACCGCTTCTTATCGATCAGCCTGAGAAATGTGCATCAGGCACTGGGTCGGATCAAGTTTTCCTACTTTTTGCGATCAAATCCATTCCAAAGAACTTTGAGAGGCGCCAAGCGGTCCGAGAGACCTGGGGAAGAGAAGGCTTGTATGAAAACGGACTTCGGGTACAAACCGTCTTTCTGCTGGGCAGATCATCTGCGGATGATCCCAGTCTTGACAAACTGGTTTCATTGGAAGCTCAGCAGTTTCAAGATCTCCTCGTCTGGGACTTTCATGACTCCTTTTACAACCTCACTCTCAAGGAGCATGTGTTTTTCAAGTGGATGCTCGATAACTGTCCTAGCGTGCCTTTCGTTTTTAAGGGCGACGATGATGTTTTTGCGAACACTCAAGCGATACTGAATCACCTGCAGTCTCTGGAGCCACAACAGGCCACGACGTTGTACACCGGGCAGGTGATTTCTGACGCCAGCCCCCTGCGGGACCCTAAAATTAAATATTATGTTCCTCAATCGTTTTATGAAGGCCCTTACCCTCTTTATGCTGGTGGTGGTGGGTTCCTCTTTTCTGGAAACCTTCTTCCGTCTCTTTACCACGTTTCCTTTTACATACCCTTTTTCCCAATTGATGATGTTTACAATGGGATGTGCTTCAAGGCACTTGGAATCACTGCAGTTAAACATGACGGTTTCAAGACCTTTGATATTCGTGAACAAGACCGAGAGAACCCCTGTGTACACAAAGACCTGCTCCTGGTGCATCAGCGCGACCCTCAGCAGACCATAAGACTGTGGAGAAATATGCACAGTTCCATGCTGACCTGCTGATCAACGCCATTTGAGTTCATCTGTAGTGCTTGATAAAACCCATGTCGGAAAAGAATAACCTGGGTAAATTATCTGGGGGCTACATGGGGGACAATGCTGTGCATTAAAGGTACCTCTTAAAAGACTCTAGATAAAGACTTTTTGGTTTTCTTTCCATTGAATATTATACTTGAAAGAAAAGTGGTGTCCGATACCACCACATTTTATGCTTCTGTGCAACTGAGCAAGATTAACTTCTAGGTAGAGCTGCATGATAATCATTGTGCGATTGTGATGCATATCTTGTCAGTAAAGCCAAGGCAAAATCCGTCAGATGTGTGATTTCACATTGAGCCATTGTTCGCTCGTTCGTAAACGGCGATTACAAGATTCATATTACACATCACGCAGCCCTACTTCTAGGTAAATGATTACATCACTTACTCTTCATGTCATTTCAAACTCGTACAGAACACACAGAGGGACACACACTTTAGGGACTGTTGCAGAAGTTTTTATAAAAATGAATGGCATCCAAATCTTAGAGCTTCTTAGATACAGAAAGCTATAGTGAAATGGCATGATGTTATATGCTGAATGGACCACTATTTTGCTCACTCTCAAACTAAAACAAAGATGTTCATGGAAATACAAACCTAAAAAAAACCCCAAAAAAACAAAGGACAGGACAAGTCATGTGTTCTACTCACAGAAAGTCAATGGCTGCAATTATAGTTCACAGAACAAGTCTTACAGGTTTGAAATTAAGTGGGTATTTTTGATTCAAACTTATACTGGCTATTCACACTGGAATGTTAGCCCTGATCCTATTTATTTATTTACAAAATAATAATGTGCACATCCAATTGGGCCAATTCTTGCAGTGTGAATGTAATGTTAAAATATGCAATACTACTACAGCTGATGGATTTATTCATGTATGCATTCTGTATGTTGTATTTTGGGCCTGTTCTGGAGTTTAAACCATGTTGACTGAAGCGTTTTCACCATATGTTCTGTGAGAGACCAATACACTAACTTTGCATGTGGAAAATGAGATGAAGGCGTGGCAGTATTGCTTGTTTTTGTGAACCACATTTCTTAGATTTTTAGCTTTTATAGAAGTGTAAGTCTTTATTTACCTGTATTGTTTTCTGAGGACCATGATGGAAAACCACTGGTCTAGACTGTTATATAACTTTCACTTTGCAGTATCCAGGTTTGTGTAGTTCAATATAATTCACACGAATTATACTGAACTACACAAATGAAACGCAATGTTACGTTCATGTTTAGTAAGTGTTATATCTGAAATAGGAACCCAACGCAATTCAATTTGCTTATTCTCTTTGTACTTCTGGAATGAGGAAGATGTGGGGAACCACTCATTATTGTGACATGAATGGACATGTGTGGCTTTAAGGACTGCATTCTTTAACTCTCATGAGAATAAAACCAATAAAAGAGGATAGATAAAATATTTCAATGCTTTCGTGTTTGCTAACAAACTTTTGCATTTTGCAATCTCTTGGAAAACCATCACATTCCCCTGAGAAATGTTGTTTGCTCACAAAAATGTTGATATATGGTCAATTCAGGATGCCTCTGTTTTCTGTATTTTCATGAACATTTTGTGGTAATGTAAGTGGCATTAATTTCCATACTTTATTTTTGTGTGTGTGACTGATCAAGTTAGGTCATTACATTTTAATGAGGTCAAGTGGAAATGGTTATACGAGGTCTGACTTTACAGTTCCATTGTTTCTTGTTTACTGAGGCATCTATAAATCGACTATAGGCGGTTTCTTGGAAAGATTTGCTTTGCACCATCTTCATGGTGGACATGTTTAAGATTGTGTGTGTGTGAATGAGCACCACAGTTGTAACTGTTGTGTGAGCTATGGCATACAGTCTCAGAGACATTAATAAATGTATTTATAGCATCCATATTGCCTGTAGATTATTTAAAAAAAAAAAAAAAAAAAAAGCAGCATGAAAGCCCTTAACTGTCAGTTTTTGTCTTTATTGATCAGTCTATAGTCCGGATATGCTTAAACTTTAATATACATGCGTCTAGACTCGTGGTTTTCAACTTGTTCTTGGAAACCCACAGCTCTGCACATCTTGCTCGTGCCCCTAATTTACACTCCTGATTAATATCGTCAGCTCATTAGAAACCATGCAAAATGTGCTGAGCAGTTGGTCCCAAGGAACAGGATTGAAACCCACTGGTCCAGATGGTTATATCGTTATCACTTTGCATTATCCAGGTTTGTCTCTGTAAAATTATATTGAAATGAAACACAATGTTAAGTTCACATTAATGTTAATTTATTTAGTGAGTGTTATTCTTTCTGTGAACTAGTTGTTGATTCAAGTTCTTGGTTTTCATGTTGATATTTTAGTTGGCTATTTAGTCTAGAGATCACGAACCATTTTAAATCGTACATTTATATAGACTAAATGCTTGCATATCTTGAAATATATATATATATATATATAAAAAGTTTTAACTAGGAAAATTTAAATACTACGGTAAAAAACTGTTAAATGGTAATATTATAGGGGAAAAATGAAAACTCCCAGAACTGCCCTCATTGCATTTAAAATTGTTTGAATTTGAGAGGTTTTTCTTGTCTTTGTTTTTTCTTATTAGGTAATGTTTATTAGGGTTGTATATTGCATTTAATGTTGTTAAATTAATGTTTGTTGTATATTTCAGTTTGAGTCTCACCATGATGGTGTTTAGTGTTTGTGTGAATGACTCTGAGCACCTTCTATATATGTTCATATTTAAAAGCTGCTTGTGATGGGCTTTGGTTCATCAAGTGACTTTCTCATCATCACCTGCTTATCAGTGTATTTCAAAGATACGAAACACATTTCAGTACTTTAATAGGTTGGTATATTAACATTGAGTTCATGAAAATGCTGTATTTGTCTGTAAATTTCACTTAACCGTAAAAATTCCGGCAACCACAGTTGACGTTTTTTTAACTGTAAATTTTACTGAATCTATTTTTACAGTGATTTGAATGGTAATGCAAACATTAGTGTTACATCACAGGAACCTTCCGCTTTTTGAAATCGTAAAGCTTTTGAACTTCTGAATCATGCATGTTTTCGAGTCTTGTCAGGTTAAGCATTCAAGCGATTTTTAAACCGAGCAGGAAGATGTGAAAATGACTTGAATTCATACATACACCACAGACCGCATGCTATCACTTAGCTCTCTTACTTGCATATAACCACACTTCAGTTACGTTTTAGAAAGTATCCTCATATGCTAAGATTACGGAGTTAAAGTTAAAGCGTTGTTTCCACCAAAAATTAACTGATGTAAAACAATCTCCTCATTTACTCTCGTTCAATTTGTTTTAAACCTGTATGTGTATTTTTAATAAATGTTGGTAACTAAGATGGTAGCTGTTGTCTTCCATATTTATGTTCTTCAAAATATTTTGTGATTAAAGTTTTGTTAGAATCATCCATTAAGACATTTGGTGATTAAAAATGTTACTACTACTTTTCCAGTTTGCTATTAAAGACCTTTGTACAATATATGTGTTGTTATTTTGCAATTTTGGTCAACCAAGCATCTCCTGGTCGACCAATGATTAGTGGACTATTAGGGTCTGCCCTAATTCTTAATCAGCCAGAGACACTATTACTAAAACTTACTATTCTGGGGTTGCCTCAGTCCTTCCCTGTCTTCTCAGTCATTGAGGCTTTCTGACCCAGGGGATGGTGTTAGGCTTTCCCATAAGACTCATTATTGACAGCCAACGACATGCACAGTTCCTCTGAGACAGAGACTCAAACAGCCACTGCTCGTCTGCATGGGCAGATAAAAATTCATAGACCTCTATATACAGATAAACTAAACCCATAATACATTATAAACATGTTCTACATTCTGTAGAAAATAATTGCTAGAATTTCTAGATTATTTTAAGTAGAAAGTGAACATAAAATATTAACATTTAATGCATCGGCAGACAAATTGTCAAACGTGGTCTTTGCATTTGCCCTTGTTATGTGATGTATTTCCTGTTCAGAGAAAGTGTTCATTTGAGAATGAAAAACCACAAGCATTTTAAAAAGTCTCGCAATTTTTGATGCACTGTACGCTTATGTTCATGCGCTTTGGCACTAACGCAGTTACTTTCTGTTGCATGCATATGCTCTCAAGTGTCTAAGGCAATAGGCAATCTAACTCATGAACAGTTAATAGTTCTTCCACTGTGCAATAAAAATATGTGCAATAACCAATGTTTATTTTATCACCCTACATTATAGTACATATTATTATTATTATTTCTAATCATTATTATGATATTGTGATTTCTATTTCTTCATGTTTATGTTGTGATTCAACTTGAAATATAGAAGAAAAACACATTCATAATTTCCATTTTATGATAAGATTGAAACTGAGCTGTGTTATATTAAAAGCAACAAAGCACAAAATCATTGCAATTACTCTGTGCTATCTCGCAGCCAAAGTATTGTAAGGATGGAGTTCCATCCCCACCTCACCATCCTCTGGACTCAATTTCCCACAAAACATGTTTAAAACAGGTTTACATTTTTTTCATGAGACTAAGGCTAAATCACAAAATTTCCATCATGGCTGCTCACTCGAGCAAGCAGACCCATAAATGCAAGGAACTTTTGCCATTAATAAGGATTTTTATGACAATTTTTCATTATATGTATATTACCATCGGTCTTGTTTTTGTGTTTACGGTGATGTTCTGTAAAGAAACGTTTGCAAAAAAATCACTAAAGTTTGTTAGCGAATAGCACAGATTGCACAATATTAGGAAATATATTTTTATGTCATATACCCGGTGACTTGACTGCTTATGTCGGCGTATGTCCTCTGACGTAACGTTAGGAGCTAGTGACAATGGATGATGACGTATAACAGTGGTGTCCCATTTCTTAACGGAA
>JAUMHR010000075.1:3163717-3180452 GCA_032361145.1 Enteromius fasciolatus | reverse complement strand
TGAGCTGTGAAACCGGAACCAACTGGGCTTGGTACAGCACCCCTGGCTGTGTTACTGGAGCTGACCAGACAGGAAACAGTCTCTTAGGCTGAGGAACCGGGACCAGTAGAGCTTTAGATGGCTGCACGGGGTCTGAAAGCAGCTGGCTGGGTAGATCTTCCCCGTGATCCGTTGAAGTCTCGCAATCGACCGCCATTTTGTGTTGCTTCTCGCAATCTCGCAACCATTTTGCAATCCACGGGTTGGAATTGACGTTCGCAACGCGGCAGTGATTCTGACCGGTACCGTGTGCGCGATCGTCATCTTTCACCTCCCCAACGGTGAAATGTGAACCACAGAGTAGAAGCACATAGTCAATGAGCTGTTCAAGTGTCCAGCTGGGATCTTCATAGTGCACTTGATTGAGCAGACACGCGGGTTCAAATGCAAAATATTTAAAAGGTTTATGAGAAAATATTGTAATTTCTAGTGAGGTATGCTGATCTCTAACAGATCAAAATCAAATCAAACTTTCACAACACAGCCAGGATAAACTTTAAACAAAATTATTGTCACGCCCATGTCTGTGTTTGTGTCTTTAGTTTAGTTTTGGTTTCATTTCATGATTTCCTGTATGTCTATATTGGGTCTCGTTCCTATTTTCGTTTAGTTAATCATTTACCCGATACACCTGTGCTCCTCACCTGTCCTGATTTCTCCCTAATGTCCTCATGGTTAAAAGCCCGTTCAGTTTGTCTTGTCTTCTGTCGGTTAACAAGGTTGGTTGTGTTGTGTTTCTTGTGATCCACGTTAGTAATTAAAGTTAAAGTTGAAATTGCCACGTTGAGTCTTTTGCCTTGTGTTGGATGCACAACCCTGACAATTATAATTCTGTTCTGTAATTTAAGGCTATCTTTCTTTCTCTGTGAACAAATAGTGCCCGAAAAAAAACAACCATCAATATTCATTCAATATATGAAATATAAATAGGAATCATACTGTATGTAGGCCAGTATAATCTGCTGTCAGTAGATGTCGCTCAACACAGACTGGGAGCTGGAACCAGCGCTGGAGCAACATGGAGCAACAGCGCAATCTTAAGTATAAAGATTAGTAGCTATTTAAAACGGATTGAGGTTTTCGTTATGTCCCGCCAAGACTTCCGTATTAAAAGTAAGATGAACACATCGATGAAAGCTTGTCGAGGTGATTCAATGTTAGTCGATAAACGAAGTGTCCATGCATGCTGGGGACTATTTTATGTTATTATTCATATGAATGTATAAGTGGACTTGCCCCCCTTTTGCTTTTAGAGTTTAATGAAGACCAGCGGAAACAGCTTCTGTTTGTGAAGTAGCCTGCAGAAGAACAGATGGAAATTATTTACTGTGCTTGCGTTCTAATAGTTACTGCTTACTTGCATTTATTACTCATACTCATAAAGTGATGAGTATTCGTCGTGATTTTGTTGTTGTCAAAATAAGGCAAACAAGTTACTTTTGTTTTGTTTGAAGAGCTGGAACCGTGAAGGTTGAATGGTGTTTGCATGGAGTGGTGTACACCACAAGGTGGCTGTATGTGGTCAATTTAGCAAAAGCCATTTTCCTTAAAGAATAGGTTAAAATAATTAAATAACGCTAAATAACAACGACAAATATTGTATAATATAAATAAATACATTCAGAATCACGTGGATAATAAGATATAGTAGCCTGTGTGCTATAAGTGTGCTTATTTAGTCCTTCACCCCAAACAACAATGCTATTCTATAGGTTTGTTTGCTCCTCAAAACAAAGCCTGCTTTGTATTCTTTGTATCAGTGTATTCTGGACTTTGCTTCATTGATTCCCTTTGATCGAGCTGGTACAGTGGCACAGCTTCGATTAGTGCTCCTCTCGGAACAGCTGCCAGTGTAACAGTGCTTTAGGTAAGAATCAATAATAAGCCTATATATATATATATACTACTGTTAAAAAATGTGGGGTCAGTAAGATATTTAATGTTTTTTAAAGATATTTCTTCTGCTCATCAAGGCTGCATTTATTAGATTAAAAATCTAGAAAAAACTGTAATATTGTGAAATATTATTTCAATTTAAAATAACTGTTTTCTGTGTGAATATATTTTAAAATGTAATTTATTCCTGTGATACAGCGCATCATTACTCCAGTCTTCAGTGTCACACGACCCTTTCAGAAATCATTCTAATATGCTGATGTTTTATTATCAGTGTTGGGAACAGTTGAAATGCTTAATAGTTTGCTTAGCATTCTTAAATACGTTTATTAACCAAGGATCTATTAAATGAACAAAAGCGTCATAGCATAGATTTACATTTTAGAAATGTCTTATATTTGTTAAAAAATGATGTAGTTTTTTACTTGTTATTCATTAAATAATCCTGAGAAGAAGAAAAAAAATCGCAGGTTTCAAAAATATATATTTGTCTGCACAACTGTTTCCAAGATTGACAATTCTAGTAATAAATCAGCATATTAGAATGATTTCTGAAGACTGGAGTAATGATGTTTTTTATCACAGGAATAAATTACATTTTAAAATATATTCACACAGAAAACTGTTTTTTTTTAATTGAAATAATATTTAACAATATTACAGTTTTTTCAGGTATTTAATCTAATAAATGCAGCCTTGATGAGCAGAAGAAACATCTTTAAACACCATTAAATATCTTACTGACCCCACATTTTTGAACGGTAATTATAATTTGTTTGTATGTTTAGTGCATATTATTTTTAGTCAGACCCATTTGATACACTAGATTAAATTTGCTCAGTGTTCTAATGAATCTACTACTAAGCTTTGTAAAAAAGAGGTATGCTTTAACATATATAAAATAAGCACATGTTACAGAAATCATACGCCTTAAAAGAATGATAATGCTTTTAGACACTTAACTGCATGCTATTTACAATTAAGTATAAGTTTAAATGCTTTTTTGAACCACATATATGCATATTTGTCATTATTAAATGTGGTTAAAGTGCACTGTCAGATGTTACTGATTTATGGAAACTAAAATATATGCATTCCTACTGAAACTTGTATGCCATGTTTTTAAATGCATTTGTGATTACACATTTGTAATGATGAGCACTGCAGGTGATATTTTAGTTGCAACATCAACCTTACCTTAAAGTATTACAGCAGTTTATTAAATATGAGGTTCTTAAAAATATTTTTTTAATTGATGCAAGTCTACTTAAATGTGTTAAACAGTCTTAAATGTGCTCTCTTTACAGACTTAAGCTGCCTTTTATTTTACTAATATATCGTCTGCACATTTATTAAAGCATATTTAAGCAACAACAATTAAACCCACTTCTTTTTACATTTTAGTAATTCTCGTTGAACAGATTCAATCCAAGCATAATGACATTGTTTAAAATCAAACAATCTTTCGTTTTTAAATAGTGTGGTTCTTTCAGAAAATGTCAGAGAGACAGGGACTGAGGGCAGACTCCACCTACTTCACTTTAGATGGAGCCCCATTTCGGATCCTCGGAGGCTCCATCCATTACTTTCGGGTCCCCAGGGCGTACTGGAGAGACCGGCTGCTCAAACTCAAAGCCTGTGGTCTCAATACTCTCACCACGTAAGACCAAGACAGATTTAATCGTTTTATTTATTTTCCCCTCAGACTCTTCTTGAAGAGTAATACTGGTCATGTTTTGTCTGTCAGGTACGTGCCGTGGAATCTACATGAACCAGCAAGAGGATTTTATCTTTTTCAAGAGGAGCTGGATCTTGAGTAAGTGATATTTTTGTTATAAATAAATGTAAAAATTATGTTTATGAACTATAAGAAGAAGAATTTTACATGTGTTGGGAAAACATTAGTGGCAAAATGCATCTTAGAGATGCTAGAGTTGAGAAAAGAGTCAATATGTTAAATAAATACGACTATATATATAATATAGAATATTGACTAATTTATCTAAATCTTTGCATGCTTTAAGGGCATACGTTCGTCTAGCAGGGGAATTAGGCCTTTGGGTGATTCTGCGTCCAGGACCGTACATATGTGCCGAGTGGGATTTGGGTGGGTTACCAAGGTTAGTGTCTCAAAATGTGTATTTGGTTTTTTTTTTTAGTCTTTAATAAAACTATATATATATATATATATAATATTTTTATATATACCTTTCATTTTCAATCAGCTGGCTGCTGCAGGATAAGAAAATGAAATTAAGAACGACCTACTCTGGTTTCACAAGCGCTGTGAACTCTTACTTTGATAAACTCATTCCGAGAGTCACACCCCTCCAGGTCAAAGATGTGTTATTTTTCTTTTGTTTTAGTTTTTATTTGGTTGGTTTTGGTCTTGAATTTGTCTCCACTGTTCTCCCTGTAGTATAAGAATGGAGGCCCTATTATTGCTGTTCAAGTAGAGAATGAATATGGCTCATATGCAAAAGATGAGCAATACATGTCATTCATCAAAGAGGTACGGAATTAAATTAAATCTTTATCATTTCCTCTTCATTATGGTGAGCTCTCATAGCTACAGAGTTTATTCTCAAAATCAACAGGCATTACTGTCCCGGGGAATCTCTGAGCTTCTTCTCACATCAGACAACCACGAAGGGATGAAGTGTGGAGGGGTGGATGGAGGTACAGTAGCATTTATATATGCATTCATTCATTTTGTGGACCCCCTCCATCGTCGGGCCCTTAGAACTGTCCTAGCCCACACCACCCCCGCCCACCCTTTACAGCGGCCCTGTCCCCACCGCTTGTTAATAATGTGATGATAACAACAGTATTTTGCACCGAAATAATTTCTGTTTACGATACTGTTCAAAAACTTTTTTGTAAGAATTAAAAAAAAAGGCTTTAACTGGCTTTTCTAATCTTTTTCTATTATCTGTTTTCATTTTATTTATTATATATACAGTAAGTAAAAAAAACTGTACTGTGTTAAGCTAAATCAGACTTGTTATAGCACTTGCGTATGTAAAAAAAAAAAAATTGCTGGGTTATTTGATTAAAAAATACAGGAAAACAGTAATATGGTGAAATATTAGAATAACTGTTTTCTATTTTAATATATTTTAAAATGAAATTTATTCTTAGCAGCCCTTACTTTAGTCTTCAGTCATGTATTTAACATTTTAATATGCTGAATTAGTGCTTAGGAAACATTTCTCATTATTGTCGACGTTGAAAAAAAAGTATTACATTATTTTAAAATGTATGACTAACTTTTGAACATTAGTGCAGGTGAGTAAAGTTGTTCCATCACAGATTATATCTGATTGTCCCCTAAAAAGTCTTGCAGACAGTGAACCTACAGAAACTGACGTTCGGTGATGTTCAGCATTTAGCAGAGTTGCAGGTCAGTACAGATTTTAGATGTTTTTAAATTTGTCCTTTTATTTGATATTGTATTTAGCAGTTTACTTGACTGCAGTGTAACAATGCCAACGGTTGTACTTTTAGCCCAAATATCGACTTAATTTGCTATATATCCTGATGAATAAATATGGCTTAAAACAAAGAAATTCATAGAAATAGTATTGTTTGTAAAATAAACAACATGCAGCATACAGTATAGAAAGCACAAAAGAGATATGAACATTTTCTTTGCAGCCACAGAAGCCGCTGATGGTGATGGAGTATTGGTCTGGCTGGTTTGACGTCTGGGGAGAACCTCATCATGTTTTCTCTGCGCCAGGTAATGAATCTGCCTCATCAGGCCTCAAAGTGAGCATTTGATCATTGATGAACAGACCAGCTAGAATGGACAATTTGTACCCAAGCCTTTTAAGTTTTTGCCGTGTGTGTGTGACTGTGAAAAACAATCCATTTTCCATACCTTTTCCTTTCCTTTGGTCAGTATATGTTCTAACGTCTGATAAATTCTCTCTGCTTTGACATTATTACCATTAATTGCTCAGTGTATTATTTTGTGTAAATCTCATTGGACAGAAATGATCTCTATAGTCCGAGAGCTTCTGGATCGTGGCATCTCCATTAATTTCTACATGTTTCATGGAGGAACAAGCTTTGGATTCATGAACGGAGCAGTTGACTTGGGAACATACAAACCACAGACGAGCAGCTACGGTTCAGTAGCATTAATATTTATGACCACTGAAACTATGTATACTAATATTCAGAAGTTTGTAGTCACTATAAGATATTTTTTAAAGGAAATTAATAATTTTATTCAGCAAGTATTAAATTGATTAAAAGTGACTTCATAATGCTTCAAAAAATTTTGTTTGGATTACTAAACATTTGTTCAACCAACAGTTTGAAAACGGTCACTTAAACATCATCCCCTGTGCATCTCTCTTAGATTATGATGCTCCACTGACTGAAAGTGGTGATTATACAACCAAGTACCATCTCTTGAGGAACCTGCTGAGCACCTACAGCAGTACGTTTCTTCTGATTTTAAAACTCTCTGTACCTGCGTCCTTGTTTCTTCATGTCTGTCCGTCTGTATTTATTACAGATGAGCCGATATCAGAGCCGCCAGCCGTGCAGAGCAGAAGAGCTTATGAGTCTGTGGCGGTTACTCATTATATTTCACTATGGGAGAGTCTGCAGTGTGCAGAAACAGTAAGATCAATGTACATTTTTCTTTTTCTTGTTTTGCGAGAAATGTTTCTAATAGAAACCGTTTATCCAATAGCCTTTCAGAGCTGATGATCCTGTTAACATGGAGAGCCTTCCAGCAAACCACAACAACGGTCAGTCCTATGGATACACACTCTATCAGACTGACATTTATTCAGGTGGAGATCTCAACTCAAGGAATCATGTTCGTGACAGGGCTCTGGTAAGTCCATCATTGACCTCCACAAGGTCATTATGGATGGCAATAAAAAACAAATTAAACCAAGGATTGAATTCTAGTTTTTTATTTGCGTTTTTTTTAAAGGTGTTTATAGACAGAGAACTGATTGGTGTTTTGGACTATAGAACACAGAAAGTTAAAATACCCCACAGTAAGGTAAGTATGATGCATTGTTGTTAAATTAAGGCTAATTCAACTAAACTTGCCAATTAAACTTAAATAAATAGTTAACTCCAAAATTAATCATTTACTCACCCTCAGGTTTTTCCAAGCTTTTTCTGCTGAACAAAAAAGAAAGATATGTTCAAAATAAATATGTAACCAGGCCATTTACTTCCATAGTAGGCAAGAAAAAAAGTCAGATTTGAGTAGTTTGTAAACTACTTATTGCATTATTATAATAATAAAGTTAAATGTATTTTAATTTATTTACAGTGTTCTTCTTTTTATATTGTACTAATCTTCTACTAATTGAATTTTTATGTTTAATTATTGTGCATGTGCATTCTTCACAGAGTGAGAGGACCTTGAGTTTGCTTGTTGAGAACTGTGGACGAGTGAACTATGGTCCGGCTCTTGACAATCAACAGAAAGGTGTAGTAAAAATGACCAAATATTAACATGGTTAAATTAAAAGATATGAGCAGGAGTAAAATGACCATAACAGCATGCTCATTCATTTTTATTTTTATCCATGCAGGGCTTGTTGGTGATATAACCCTGGACAACGTACCTCTAAAAAAGTTCACCATGCATTGTTTGGATATGAAGACTAGTTTCATAAACGGGTTCATTCTGAGTATTTTTCTCTGCATTGTGTATCTGTAGTGCTCAGATAACCCAAGCTGCAAGAGATACTAGCATAACTGATGTTTTAAAAGCTTAGATACAAAACTGAAAGGAATAATTCACCTAAAAATTAAAGTACAATTCACTCACTCTCACCCACTGGAACATTTACTCACTAATGTATTCTCTGCAGTGAATGGGTGCCGTCAGATTAAGAGTCCACAAGAAAAACTCAAAGAATCCCTACCACTCCAGTCCATCAGTCATTGTGTGTACCCTTTTCACCATTAATATACCATTTCAACTTTAAGCATCACTTCTGCTCATGTGCTTATCCAGATTTGTTAATTACAAATCCAAGGCTTGTAGATTATTGTGAAGTTTTAAGTTTATAGCTGTTTGGACTTTTATTCACCCGTTCGCTGCAGAGGTTCGACTGGTGAGCAAGTGTGTAACGCTACATTTAATGTGTTCTGATGAAGAAACAAACTCTCAATATACCTTGAATCTCTCATTTTTCGTAGACTGCAGTCTCAGAAATGGACGTCTGTCGGTACAAAGCCCACCTACCCTGCGTTTTTGAGAGGATCGCTAGTAGTGGATCAGCCCGTGGATACTTTTGTGAAGCTGCCAGTGAGAATTCAGCACATTTCTACACAGTTTCATTTCTCACATTTGCTTTTCATTTTTGATTGACATGTTTGCTCATAGCCTTAAAACACAGTTGTTCTGTTTTGTTGGCAGAATTGGAGTAAAGGGGTGGTGTTTGTGAACGGGCAAAGTCTTGGTCGCCACTGGTCGGTTGGTCCTCAGAAAACCCTTTATCTTCCTGGTCCCTGGCTCAGGAGTGGAGATAATGACGTGAGTGACTGCTTTTAATATGTAGGCAAATAAGCACTCGACTGTGGTGAAGTATGAAAAATGCCGTCATTCATGTCTAAACTGGTTCTAGACAATTTGTGACCCTGGACAAGAAAACCAGTAGTAAGTGTTAATTTTCAGAAATTAAGATGTATACATGATCTGAAAGCTGAATAAATAAGCTTCCCATTGATGTATGTTTTGGATGGATTGGGCAATATTTGACCGAGATACAAATCTGAGGGTATAGAAAAATCTAAATGCTGAGAAAATCACTTTTAAAGTTGTCCAAATGAAGATCTTATCAATGCATATTACTATATTTACTATATTACTATATACTACTATATATTTTCTGTAAGAAATTGACTAAATACCTTCATGGAACATGATCTTTACTTACTATCCAAAGGATTTTGGCAAAAAAAAAAAAAAAAAAAATGTTGACCCATACAATGTATTTTTGGCTATTGCTACAAATATACCCCAGCGACTTAAGACTGGTCTTGTGGTCCAGGGTCACATTTAGTCTGCATTAATCAATACAAATTCTGTGTCTTCCTTTCAATCCTTTCCTTTATCTTTTAGATAATTGTTTTTGAGGAACTCAAAGCTGCGGAAACAATCCATTTTGCTGAAAATCCAGAATATGGCAAGACAGTCGACGTATCTACACAGCTGTTTTGCACCCTCATATGAAACACACATGCAGCGTGACATTGAAAGCTCAGGCTTATATTCATCAAAACAGATGAACTTGAATTACGTAAAGGAATACATCAGGTGAATAGTAGATACTTATTTAGCAATAGACTTCAGCAGTGGATTAATCCTGTCAAATTAAGACAGCTGTTTTGTATTATCATTTTTCTGAACTATGTTTGACTATGCAACGAGACTTCAATTAATTAATTAATTAATCTTTATATTAATTAATTAAACATACTAGTGTGCAAATATTTAGGCATGGGAAGGCACTTTCAATTTATAATGTTTAACTTGTATACAAAAAACCCTTTTGTAAAAACCTTCAAAATTTAAATAAGAATAAACTGTCTGTAAAAACATGGACAGTTTTTATTTGAAAATTTTATATTTCAAGGGGAGAATATTCTCCGTTCAGGAGGAAAAAATCATATCCTTTGCAATCTGTAATAAATATTTAGATTTTTTCATTCCACTACCTTGATAGAAGAGATGTTATGGAAGCAAACTAGCCCAAAACAGAAATGACCGTTGCATAAAACCCCCAAGATTTTGCTTGTAGTAACTTGTCTAATTATGTTCCACCTGTACCAGCTGTATTGACTGTAACTAATCATAGATCATATAAATAAGCACCATTTATCATTTATTATTCCAATTATTACTATAAAAAATTCATTTACATACCCGTTTCATTGATTTTTTTTCCCCATTGTTGTTTATTCTTATGGTTGTGTGGTTTACAAGGTGTTTGTCTTCACAAGTAAAGAGGATGTCTGCATTTCAATGTTCTTAATGTCATAAGCCACTATTTTGTGAAGCAGTAATTTTCGATTGCTTGTAGTGTAATGACACTTTTTGGATTTGTGCTGGTCAGATGAAGTCTGAGCAAAAAAAAACAACACACAGCTAAGATTATTCAATAAACTGCTCCTTTTTTAATCATCATAAATTTGTCTCCTGCTTCTGTCCTTTAATAGTAGACTGTTAATACTGTTAAAAGGTTTTGGGTGTATTAGACAACTTTGGTGACCAGAAAAAAAAAAGATTTTCTAACAGGGTCCAGGGCCACTTATATTTCAGTCCTTGAGGCATGAACTAAAAAATAGCTTATGATTGACCTTATGAAACACAAAGGTTTAACAAGGTTGTTTTGGGTCACCATTGACTTCCATAATAGAAAAAAAATAATTCAAAGAATTTCACGAATTACACAGCATGGGTAATTGTTTCAGTGGCTGTCTTGTTTCTAAGACCTGTGAATATTAAAAAAAAAGTTAATGTTAAAATGTATTCTTTATTACTACAGATGGCTGTGTAGCTACACGTGAACATTGTTAGAGCAAAGGTCATACGGTGACTGTTACATTTAAATGATTTAAATAATAATGATATTAAAACATTATGACTGAGTAACAACAACAACAACAACAAAACACTCTTAAATAATAATAATAATAAAAAAATATCAAATGATTTAACACTAGCAATAGATTTCCTGATGGTGGTTTCTAGAGTAACCGCGATACGTTTCAGCCTCTGATTGGACGACTTCGCTGTCAATCAAGTTACGGCGCAGCCTGCTATTCTCGAAGTGAATCAACTGAGAGCGCTGAATACAAGTAAAGACAATTACACAAATTGCGGAAGCGTTGTTCCGCATATTGCGTAGCGCTCTCGGTCCATTCAGTGTTTTCTGTTTGTGATAGGAGTGCATTCATCGGCAGGAAGAGCTGGCAGGTACAGTGTTGTCTGACCTTAACCAGGCCACAAAAAGATCAACAGTGACAAGCGTGTTGAATAGTGACCGCCGTTTCGCCATTTGTCCACGGGAAAAGTCAACTTTGAAGCACGCGACATTGTTAGCAGCTCGCTTATTTACTTGTTTTCCTGCTTTTGCTGAACAGGTTTCTGAAAGGACAGGTGGGCAGTAGCTCGTAAACCACCAACCCGCTTTAGCGATGGACATTTCTGTGGTTCTGGGCTGCTCTCTGAGTGCTGCCCTTGGGGCTGTGATCCTGGCATCCTATAAACTGGGCTTACTTTACCAGCTATTTCATAAGGTATGAAATATTGTAACAGATCTGTATTGATTATAATATATACACGTTTCACATCTATCTATCCATCTAGTAGTACAATAATAAAACATGATGAATGTTTAAGAACTATACAAGAATTGTAAACTATTAGATGAGCAAGCACAGTTTTGGACAATAATTGTAAATGTGTGCCAGGTGTTCATACTGCTGTATCCTGATTGCATCAGGAATTTTGTTACTGTTTTTTTTTTTTTTTCAACAAAACAAAAGGTGCTGTAATAATAGGCCTGCTGTCATGTGGCCAGACCCCAATGCCAATTTCACCTATTAAGCATTTGTATTGTATTAACAGAAATGTATAAACAGCGTGTAGTTGGAGGATTAAGTAAACAAGTAAAACCGGTAACGAGTGTCTCGGCACACTTTTTTACAGGAACAGAGTACGTATGACATTACCCTACATGTTATGCTTTTTTTCAAATGCGTGTATGTATGTAAATGTATATATGTTTAAACAAAATGTCATAACAGGATATTCCTGAAAAGGACAGACTTCTCTCTGGTGTTGTTTGCTGAACCTTTTCAATCATTTGGTCACATAACACTGTTCCTGCAAGCTTACATTCATCTGCCACCACTTTTGATTGCAGCGCCTATATATTTACATCCAATCAACAATCCACTCATAAAACCAAGTCCCACCCAAGTTTCCCCCCCAATAATCTGTCACACTTGAATGCACTGAAAAAAATGCATATACTTATACAATGCATATACAATTTTTACAAATTACACACACACAAATCCAAGCAAGAAATAGCATTACATTTGCAACTTTGAAATAGAAAGTCTACAATACTATTTTATCTTAAAACGTATTCCATACTTTTTTGTTCAGTTTTTTTCAACCTGTGTGTACATCATAATACAGATAAAAATAACTGTCGCTACTTCCATTTCAATGCAACTTTAATGTAAATCATTCCCAGACAGAGAGACAGAGCCCTCGACATGGAGGAGAGAGCGTGGCGGAGGTTTTGCGAGCTCATGGGGTCAAATTTGTCTTTACATTGGTGGGAGGACACATCTCACCCATCCTGGTGGCCTGTGAGAAACTGGGCATCCGTATTGTCGACACACGCCACGAGGCCACAGCTGTGTTTGCTGCCGATGCCGTAGCAAGACTTTCTGGTAAGACTGAATCAAAAGCAGAGAAGCGGATGCATTGTGTTAGAGGATGTAGGAGAAGCTGACAATCTTGCGTTTTGCTGATGTAGGTACAGTTGGTGTGGCTGCAGTGACGGCGGGGCCGGGGCTGACAAACACGGTGACTGCGGTGAAGAACGCTCAAATGGCTGAATCACCGCTGCTTCTGATTGGCGGTGCTGCTGCCACTCTCTTGCAGGTTAGGAAGTGTGGTCTATGAGTCACGTGCTGTTCATATGCATGTCACCTGTATATTTGCTCTCTACTCTGGTTAGATTGTCTCTTCCTTATCTTTTCTTCATATTTCTACCTTTGTGTAAACACAGGATTTTATCTCAACTCCAGAGTTATTCTTATTAGCCTTGAACCACAAGGATTTAAAAAATTAATCATTAACACAAAATTGAAGATGTCGTTATAAACCTGTGTGACAAACAAGTTTGTCTTCCATTGTATGGAGACACCCAAACTTTACAGACAATAAAAAATATGTTTTAACTTTTGTTTTATGATATATCCCACATATACACTGCATCTACTAATGGCCTGTTTACACGAAGAACGATAATAATGATGCTTACTATCAAACTATGACTATATTAGCATTCACAACCACACACAATGATGTTCTGTTTATTATAAGCATGCAAAGCAGCAGTTATGTCCTCTGCTTTATGCTCAAGCTCTTTAAAGGAGTCATACAAAGCCAATTTTCCTCTAGCTTATATGATTCTTTAGGGTCTTAATGCAAAGTTTGTAATATAGTTATAAGTTACTATAGTTATAGTTAAAATTTCTCAAAGATAGTGTAAAAAACGCTAATTTTACCCTGTCATTTTACCCCTTTGAAATCACTCTGTTCTGTGTACTTCCCCTTTAAATCTTCACGAGCTCCGCTGACTCCGCCCCTCTTCTCTGAGGCGCTCTCAGAGGATCTTTTTTTTAGCCGTATTCACGGTGAAACTTGCTAATTAGCACATTATTAGGAAAGGTGATTTTCAAAGATTCATTAAAAGACATTATACTCACTGCTTCTGTAGGTGAGGCTGGATAATGAATGATTCGCGTGAACACAAACACATTTCTGTTGATCAAGGGGGCGTTTCCCTTCAGAACCAAACGTAACATTAATCTTCTGCGTCTTCAGTCACTCAGATGTCGGGGTAAATCACTACTGCTATGTTCATTAATACATTCAACAAAACACCTCAATCTCTTAGGAGTCTTGCTTGTCTTTGCGTCTCGGTCTGATGACGGCTCACTCAGGGCGGGTCTGAGGTAGGGCACCAGATCAGTCTGTGTGACACGCTGCTGTCAATCAACTATTGTGGGAGTGGCCTCACACCGACATGCATTTGAGAATGGCTTGATTTCAGAAGGGGCAACTTATTTTTATTAAAAGAAGACTACCTGTGGATCTTTATCATTGTAGGGTGGTTGTGTACACACACTCCCAACACACATTTCAGTCCAAACAGCTTGAAAAAGTGCATGTGGCACCGGATGACCCCATTAAGATTGGATGGATTTTGATTAGTTGAAAGAAAAATTGTTCTGAAAGTGATTCCAACAACATTGTTTTCATTGATATAGTTGTGGTGGGGACTTGCCTATTGTCATAAATTAGAATGCTGTTTATAACTTTATAGTTAAATTATTTTGAACAGTTGTTGTCCTTTGTGTGAACAGGCTTTTAATCAGGTGAGTTTAGTGAAATAATTGTTGGTTGTCACTTGTGTCATTCAGTTGTCATTAATATTAAGGTTTCTTTTCAGGGTAGAGGTGCACTACAGGATATTGACCAAATGTCCCTCTTCAAGCCTCTTTGTAAGTTCTGTGCATCAGTGAGAACTGTGAGAGAAATTGTTCCCACAGTCAGAAAAGCCTTGGCCATCGCACAGTCTGGCACACCAGGTATAGTGACTCTGAAATGTACTTATAGCTGCAGACTTGATGCTTTGCGGTGAAATTTGTCATTCTGACATATTCCATTAACATGATTTGATGACTTTTTACGTCCAACTTTATATTAGGACTGCTGTGTTCTTACACTACTTATATTTGTATTTCTCTATATTTTCTGCAATATGAACAATAAGTATATTGCACTTAAGTTTTGGATATAAGTACATGGTAGTTAAGGCACATAACTATGATTGAATGTAAAATCACTTAAAGCACTCTCAGAGACTGAAAATACTTTTTGTTTATCACTTGTAATGGCCTTTTCCCCCTTTTTTTACTTTATATTTGTTTGCATTTGTTTTGAGGCTGTGTTTATTTGTGACTCTGGAGCACAAAACCAAATTGTAAGTAACAGGGGTATATTTGTAGCTTATCAATCAATCCGGTGTATTTCTACAGTGCCAACGATTAAATTATTTGACGTTAAGCAAATTGAATTGAATTCATGAATTTTGTAATTATATGAAAATGAGTGCTGTTTCTTTAATTCTGTGAGCATACTTCTACTTTGATTCACAGGTCCAGTGTTTATAGAGTTTCCCATAGACACGCTGTACCCTTACCATGTGGTGGAAAAAGAGTTTGCCCCTAAAAACACGCCCAAAGGCCTGATGGGGAAAATCATTGCATGGTATTTCTTCATACTATTATTCGTACACATAATTAATGACAAGTGATGTTTTTTTTTAATAATTGAAGCAATTGCCGATTTTTGTCATCACGTCACAGGTATCTCCGGAATCATTTATCAAACTTGTTTGCTGGAGCTTGGGAGACACGTGATCTGTCCCCACTTCCTGTTCACATCCCAAATGCCACCGAGGATGAGGTGAAACTTGTCTACCCTGTTGTGCCATATACCGCATTGGAAGTTAGACTGTAGATGCAACTTATCATGATAACGATAATGTTACAATGTTATCATTATCCAGTCTCAGTATATAACACATTACATAAACAAAACCAGGTCGGTTGCATAAACGTAGCCTCAGTGTGAAGGCAGTGTCTTAAGAACTAGTCTGATCAACTAGCAGTTTACCAAGAAGTGATTATTGTTATGAAGTGACCACCTTTAAAGAAACGTGACCAGTTTTAAAGAAACAAAAAGAGATGACTATTAGTCCAAACCCTTATACAACCACCCCAGGAAAGAAAGCTCAAAGATGAAGGAAGAATGTTGAAATGTTGTCTTGTGCCCCAAATACAGAAGATAAGAGAACTTCGACTTTAAGTGGCTCTTAACCTTTTGCTCTTTCCAGGTCCAAAGGTGTGTGGAATTAGTGAGCAGAGCCAAGAAACCTGTCGTACTGTTAGGAAGTCAGGCAACATTGCCCCCTACACCAGCGGATGATGTCAGGTAAATGAGTAGCTGGCTCTTCAGATGTTCATTGAACTGTTCAGGGATC
Organism: Enteromius fasciolatus; assembly: GCA_032361145.1. Lineage (NCBI taxonomy): Eukaryota > Metazoa > Chordata > Actinopteri > Cypriniformes > Cyprinidae > Enteromius > Enteromius fasciolatus. Next base: position 3,164,670 of record JAUMHR010000075.1, on the reverse strand, counting down.
GCCTTTTCAGGTCTGTTAATCTCTGACCTTTGCGTCGCCTGTCCAGATTTACCCCCATCCTGTAAATTAATGCTGACATATTACATGAATTCATACAATGCCAGACAAAAAAGTGGATGCACCTGCTCAAAGTCAGAAAATACAAGATAACACATACAGTATGTGAATTATGTAGTGAACAGAAATCAAATCAATACCATCTTATATTTTGTCTTTAGTGTCACAATAGTTGCTGGGATGCTGTAAGACAGAGCTGAATATGTTATGTATAGAGACTTCCCACTCTCACATTAAAATTCTTAAATATTACAACCCCAAATCAGAAAAAGTTGTGACAGGGTGGATAAAAAGAGAGAAAAGCAAGTTACACATTTTCCTCAAATTTTATTTTATTGCAGATAGTATGAACACAAGATAATTCATGTTTTTTTTGGTCAACATCATTTGATTTGTAAATAAACATACATTCCTGCCATTCAGGCTTGCAACACATTTCAAAGAAAGTTGGGACGGGGGAAATTCAGGGGTAGTAATGAGGTATAATAATTAAATAATGATCTGATTTGAAACTGGTGATGTTAACAGGTGATTGCAATCATAATTAGGTACAAAAGCAGCATTGAGGAAAGTCCTACTGCTTTAGGAGCAAAAATGGGCAGAAGATCGCCAGTTTGCCACCAAGTGTGGGCAAAAATCTTTGAAATGCTGAAGAAAAACGTTTCTCAAAGAAAGATAGAAAGAGATTTGGGCATTTCTCCCTCTACAGTGCATAACATAGTGAAAAGAATCAGGGAATCTGGAGAAATTACCGTGCGCAAAGGCCAAGGGCGCAAGCCTAAACTGAATGACCGTGATCTCCGAGCCCTCAGACGGCACTGCATTAAAAACCGTCATTCATCAATAAATGATATAACTGCTTGGGCTCAGGACTACTTCAGGAAGTCACTCTCAAG
>JAUMHR010000075.1:3147952-3163617 GCA_032361145.1 Enteromius fasciolatus | reverse complement strand
CCTGAATGGCAGGAATGTATGTTTATTTACAAATCAAATGATGTTGACCAAAAAAAACATGAATTATCTTGTGTTCAAACTGTCTGCAATTAAATAAAATTTGAGGAAAATATATAACTTGCTTTTTTTCTCTTTTTATTCACATTTTCCACCCTGTCCCAACTTTTCCTAATTTGGGGTTGTATTTATTTCTTTTGTTTTATTTTTTAATATGCAGGCACTGCTGTGTAAGTGTGTCTACAAATGGTATTTCATGTATTTCAGTATAAACGTTCAGATCACAAGGATTTCAAAGATCTTAAGAAATGTAATTCAGTATGTGTGTCTAGACGGTTGACTCTTGGTACTGTATATATAGATTACATTGATCAAAAATGCATTCGGTTTCAAGTCCAAAACAACAACAACCAGTGATTTACATGATTGATCAAAAGGACCCATAGCACGTGCCTGAAGTCAATTTTTAGTCTGATTTTGAGTTTTTTTCTCCTATGCTTCTGTCCCAGAAAGGCATTAGAGTCTTTAGGTATTCCCTGCTTCCTGGGTGGAATGTCCCGAGGGATGCTGGGAAAGAACAGTCCACTGCACATTAGACAAAACAGGAGAGATGCCTTGAAAGATGCTGACCTCGTTCTGCTGGCAGGTGAAAAAACATCGCCACCTATTGAACGGTTGGAATATGCGCAGAAATGTTTTCCATACACGTACTCAAAGTCCGTAAATCTCAATGAGTTTTAAAATTGTGATGCCATGCCTGGAAAAATAAGTTAATACATTTCACACATACACAGTCATGGAATTATTCATCAAATATTTGGGAAGTCTGGGTTTTCGCATACTGTGGTTCTTGTTGCTGAATGTGTTTGTTTTGGTGCATAGGCACTGTGTGTGATTTCAGACTGAGTTACGGACGAGTGCTAAACAGACGGAGCAAAATCATCGCTGTCAACAGAGACAAGAGTCAGTTACTAAAGAACTCAGACATGTTCTGGAAGCCAACTGTGGCAATTCAAGGTGAACAGCTGCAGAATTTTACATTCTAGATAATATAGTATAGTTTATATAGCTATATACATACATGGCCAAAAATATCGACAACATTGGTAAATATATAATTAAAGAAGGCTGTTAATTTGCATTGTTAATCCTTCTGATCATTTATTTAAAAAACAGTCACAAAAATCAGACCTTTTATTGAATAAAAGCACACGCACACATATAAATGTGTGTGTGTGTATACAGTCATGGCCAAAAATATTATTATATTTAAACTTTAAAGATATACCAAGTGTGCTGGTGTATTATGTGACTAGTTTTTCTTTCCTGACTTACTCAGGTGATGCTGGTTCTTTCCTCCTGCGTCTCTCGAAAGCCTTGAAGGGACACAGATGTCCCGAGGAATGGCCTAGGAGCCTGAAAGAAGGAGATACCATCAAAGAGAAAGCCAACAGGTGATCTTATCTCAGCTGCTTGGATTCATTGTTTCTGGAGAGAGAATCAGGGCTGCATGAAATGGCCAAAAACATATGGACGTTCAAACAACTGGCAGTGTTTTGGCTATGTTTGATGTTGTCTACTGGGATAGTTTCTCATCATGCCAATTTTTGTGATCAGATCAAAAGCGCATGAGAAGACAGAGAGACATTTGAACCCTCTGAGTGTTTTGCATCGTGTGGATGAGCTCTTGACTGAGGACAGCATCATAGTGGCTGATGGGGGGGATTTTGTCGGCAGTGCTGCATATATCATGAGACCCCGAGGCCCGCTTTGCTGGCTGGACCCAGGTTAGTGGCCAAGCCGTCACAGTTATCGTGTTTGTGATGCCATAGTGTTGTTATGTCTGAATCTGTAGATTCTTATGCAAGTTAACATAAGAGTATTTAAGCTTTTTTGAATTTACACAACAGCACTAGTAAACTTCATTACACACTTTTGATCCATTCAAAACATATCTATGTATAATGAAATAATTTGGTTCGGAAAAGCAACATCATTTTCTGGTAACACTTTATTTTAAGGTGCCCTTGTTACATGCGCTTACTATTATAATAGCAATTAATTATGCAAAATTACTTGCATACAAAAGCAAGCCAAAGCCTAATCCTAACCTAGTAAGTACATGTAGTTAACTAATCATGCTCAGTGCCTAAATGTATAATTACACTGTAACAAGGACACCTTAAATTAACGTGTAACCCATTTTGGTTAATATTTATTATCACAAAAACACCAAAAGCAATCTGGCAGCAGATTTTTTTTATTTTTAGTTATTTTAGTTTATTTTATTTTAGTTTTAAGTTATGTTCAGTTCTGGTACAAATGTAACTCCATCTCTGTTTTGTTAAATCCGCTCGTAACATTTGCGTTGATAATGATTAGTGGCTTCTCTTTGCACCAGGGGCCTTTGGGACTCTGGGTGTTGGAGGAGGTTTTGCTCTGGGAGCAAAGCTTTGTCGACCTGAGTCTGAAGTAAGATTTGAAATCAAATATCAAATATTTCTTCCTGGTTAAAAATCACTTCATCTTAATGCGCAATACAGCCTCAATCACATTATAAAGGAGCATGTGAACATACTGTAGCCAATATCTTGTTTACAGGTATGGATCGTTTACGGTGATGGCTCACTGGGATATAGCGTGGCTGAATTTGATACCTTCACACGTCACAAGGTACAACAACACACAAAACAGTCACTTCATCACTGAATTTTACAGCGTCAAGTTCAGAATGTAGTAAAAAAAAACATTCCAACATCTACAACCTCTTAAAGGGATAGTTCACCCACAATTATGTCATACTTTTGTTCATCTTTGAAACACAAATGCAGTTGTTTTTAATTTTAATTTAAGTTCAAAGTTTTAATTAACTTCCAACACTTTATTCAGAAGAGTCCACAACATACTACATACTGACTATCAGAAACTTTGCAAGTTTATGTCAACGTATTCTACTAACCCTAAACCTACCGTCCCTAACCCTAACAGTCTACTCCTGAGAGCTACTAGACATGTAGTTGCAAATTAAAGAGAATTAGCTGACATGTAGTTACAAAGCCTAAGTGGACTGTTAAAGAAAGTGTAGCCCTCTCTTGTTCTTGCAAATCTCCAAAGTGAGATTAAACAACGTTTATATGTGAATAAAACCTTAAATGAAGTAATTTGTAATGATATAAAGCTATTAATTCTCTTCAGAAGATTTGAGTTAAATCGATTGATAAACGTTGTTGTGGCTTTTCTTGCTTTTCTCTTGAAAGCTTCTAATGACTGTCTTGTTGCCTCACATCAGACCCCAGTGATCGCTCTGGTGGGAAACGATGCGTGCTGGAGTCAGATCTCCAGAGAACAAGTGCCTATGCTTGGGAGCAACGTAGCCTGCGGTCTTGCTTTTACAGGTGAGAGGCTTGGGTGCAATGCAGTTGTTAAATTCTTAAATGTCAAAGCTACTGTGTAAAACTTTCTATCCACAAAAATGTTTAATGTAATCATTTCCAAAGGGATGTACCGTATATTCATCAGTCATAGTGAGAAGTTGTTTCACACGTTCCACCTCCTCCTTTGCAGATTACCATATTGTAGCCGATGGTTACGGGGGCAAAGGTTACCTGATTGGCCGAGAGGATGAGTCGCAGCTTGATGACATCATTAAAAAGGCGCAGAAGGAGTGTGGAGAGGGAAAGTCCGTTCTGCTAAACGTTCTGATTGGAAAGACTAACTTCAGGGAAGGTTCAATCTCAGTTTAAAGAGAAACACTGTGCACCATCCTGCCTAGAACATCGAAGTCTTTCTGGTGTTTCATGCTCAAACTGTACCATAGGACACACCCTTTACTACATTACATGGATTTGGCTGATTTTTGAAAAGAGTTCAAAGCAACAACATATCAACATAATACAATGGTCACAAAACTCTCAAGAACATGTCTTGGTCATAGTTCATCTCAAAACTAAAATGTAAATGATGAAATGTTTAAAGAAAATTAAGTTTAGGAACTTTTTTTTTTTAGTATGACATTATATTTACCCCCCGGCTCTTATTACTGTAAAGCAAAAAAAGGATAATATGAAAATGATATATATTCTTCAAATTGTATTTTTAAAAAGTATTTATATACAGGGGTAGTGTTGTTGCATTTTAATTTATGCTAAATTTAAAATAATTATAATAATTTTTTTTATTTTATTTGAAGTTTTTGGGATTGCTTTTTTCATTTAGCTGAAAAGGAGCAAGCACAGTGCCTTCACGCTCTATAGCGTTTTGTAAAATACTATAAAAATCAGATTCCCGGTGTGATGATCCAGTAAAATTTGATTGAAATATCATTTTGAAGCACGCTTTAAGAATATGACTTTATTTATCTAATAATAAGGCATTGGAAGACTTGCTTGTGTTGTGTGAAGGCTTGCAGGATTGATTCTTCTGAGTGCCTGTGATTACTGAATGTTAAACTGATCTTGTGAAATGTTAAACTGAACCAGAAATGCGCTAGAACTGCATCTGCAGTTATTTTGGACATTATTTTTTCACTGAATAACGAATCAAATGGGTCTTGTTTGTTTATCTAGTAACGTTAGTGTCAGCCAAAGCAATATCCCAGTAAATACTTACACATGCAGTTGTTTTGCTGCGGTATCAGACCTGGATACACCATAATCTCTTCTCCTAGGTTTGTGATGGATCACTTCAGCATCCCCCACAAAATGACCATATGAATATGGCTATGTTATTTATCAACGTTTGTTGATGTAATAAAATCTCTAACAGTCCAGCAGTTGTTTGCTGTTTTTTCCCTCAAAACATGAACCACTAGATGTCAGATTTTATCAGACAACTCTGCTACGAACCCATGACTTTTATCTTTCATCAGCTAGCTGTAGACATTGTATTAAAAAATTGAGAACAAAAAAAAGCATTTCTGAGGTCATCACTTTTGCGTCTGCTGATTTATAAAGAAAAACATCATGGCTTCATCACCGATTCTTAACAGTTACCTATTTTAAGTTATGTTGATTTTTCAAGTGCAGTCAGTGGGAAGCAATCAAATACATGGCCGGTCAGTGAAAAGAGAGAACTAGAGGAAGAAAGTACTGGAAATAAGGATGCTACCTTGTCTCTACGCAAGAGGCTATAAAAAGCTTAAAGCTTCATTAACCACAGGCACATCATGACCTGTCCAAAATAGAGCATGCCCTGCTATTAACCCATTAACTGTTTTATTGTAGGCAGCATTTAAATGGGAACATATCCTACTTTCACTGAGACTGAACCGCTATAAAAGAAGCAACTTACAGACTTCAGCTCTTTCTGCAGCCATCTGCCATTGAGTTGCCTGTGTGCCAATGCTATATTATAATGCAGTTTTTAACAATAAAAAATATTTATTAATGAACTTTTTAGCTTGTCAGATTTTTACCAAAAGGATAGAACACAAACTATGCATCTGTTATTTTATATATAAACTATGCAATAGTCATTATTTCTATTATCAGCGTGAATTTGGTATGTCACTATTTTTTTTCAGCTAAGTGACTAATACAACACCCCTTTGTAACTGAGCAATAGATTGTCCCAAAACCATGTGACTTACATCACATTATTGCATTGCCTTTCAGTGACAGATTTTGAAAACAAACTGGTAAGTGAACTGATTTTATTTAATATTTTATTGATAATAGTTTGTAGAATAAGAGTAGATTATATTATGTTATTGTGCAAAAAAAATGCAAATGCATTTTTATATTTAAGCCTGTTTGTGTATTGTAGTTTATATATAACTAATGCAATTGGATGTGGGTATAACCTACTCTTCATAGTGGGGTCTGTAAGATTTGTGAAAGATTAATTGAAATGAACAGAACTTAAAATATATTCCATTTGAATATATTTTAAAACGGAAGTGTATCAATGCTGAGTTTCACTTCAGTGTCATCCAAAAATGATTCTAATATGCAAATTTGCAGCTCAAGCAAGACATTATTTTTATTAATATCAATATTTAAAACAGTTGTGCTGCTAAATACTATTATACATTTCATTAAGGATACTTTCATGAAAAAAAGGTAATTGAACAGCGTTTATTTGAAATAGAAATCTCATTATAAACGTCATTCTGATCAATTTAACGTGTCCTCATTGAATAAAAGTGTTTATTTTTTAAATAAAAGAACATAATCAATACTTTTCATGATAGATGTCTGCAGCAGAGAAACAGTAAAGATACAGTACAGACTTATAAGACATGGAAAGGTGAAGCCTGTCGCAGAGATGATGGAGAAAAGCACAACAGAGAAGAAGACAAAGAAAATTAATGCTTGAAAACACGAAGATTAGACAGATTCAAGGTAGAACGCCGTTTAGCCTAAATTATGATGCTGTTTTTTTCTTCCCATTTTAGATTTTGTTATATTATAAAATAGAATATATAATAATAATAAAAAGTTTGGATGATCAATAATGTATCATTGTCAATGTCTCACATGATTAAATGTGAATTACTACTTTCACAGACTTTTGTGTTGGGAGCCACTGCCTGTAAGTGTGTGTGTGGCAACGTTATGAAGACCAAATGTCCCCAGAAGGATAATAATAGCCAGTAAATTTTAACTTTTGTAGGAAAATCTAGAAATGCAGAAAGTTTGCTGCGAGGTAGGTTTAGGTGTAGGGTTGGTGTTTGATGACAGAAAATACAGTTTGCACAGTATAAAACCATTATGCCTTTTAAATGTCCCTATAAAACATGGGAACACAATGTGTTTCTGTCTGCGTTTTTGTGATATTTGAGGAAATTATCATGGGTATGATGACAGGTAGGCTATTACAATGTAGAAGGTGACTTATGAGGACATTACCCCATGTCTCCGTTTTTCAAAATGCTTATAAAATATGGTTAGTGTAGTATAAAACCATTACGCCTATAGAATGTCCCCACAACTCACAAAAACAGCTGTGTGTGTGTGTGTGCGCATCAGTCTCCATAGACACACGCGGGGGCGCGCACATCCGCTGTGATGCGCGGACACGTGAAGCCTGAGCTTATGTACACAAGAGGAAAGTCTCTGGACAGGTACTTCGCTAAAGGCTGCACTGATTCATTCAAGGCCTTTAACGTTTTAGACTCTGAAGTCTGACTGGCACTGATACCCTACTGGCATCGAGAACTTATATAGGAAGTCGATAAAAAAAAAGTGTATTTTTGTAGTGTTTTATTTTATCATTTGTGAACTCCTCGAGTAAATCTAAGAAAGTACTCGGATCCTCATTTTTCTCTCACTGTTCATCTGGGTAAGTTATGCTTTGTAAGATATCCTTTTTGTTTCGGTAACGTTACTGTTGTTGTTAACGTTACTTTATTTTTGTCTTATGATGAAGCGGATTGATGACGTTAAAGCTATTTTCCGTTAACGTTATCTTTCCTTTCTAGTTGAACGAAGTGTGACTTAAATGTATATATTTTTATTCATTTAGGTTTTGTAACTTTGTAAGTTTGGCGATAACTAATATCCATGTAGACACTAGTGTAATATTAGCCTGTTTGCTAAAGCTGTATTGTGTCACATATGGAACAAAAGCAACAGGTGACTGAAGACTTCAATTAAACAGCCCCGCTAAAACCACAGAAACTAGTTTACAATAATAATCATTTTAATGCTATTTGTAATGGATTAGATTCAAGGATTTACAGACTTTTTTTTACTGTAACGTTATTATAATAATTAGATTATTAGGCGCTAAAGGTACAATTGCAGTTAGCCGGTTAGCTTGCTAGCTTGTCTTGGATGTTTGGTCAGTGTTTGTTGTTAGGTTATGATTGATTTTATGGCCACCCGAATCTGTCATAGCATGAATTCGAGAAAATAACTAAGAAAAGCACAAATAACATGCCCTGACATTTGCCCCACACTGTTGTTGAAGTGTGCACAACATATCACTGCAGCATCTTCAGAGGTCTTCGTTACATCTTGAACATGTGAATGCTCCAAAACCTGTTCCTCTAGCCAGAGGAGAATAAATCTCTGTGTGTCAAGACAGCAATAAAGCTCCCTCTAAATGAGCACTTGACATTGTTCTAATTAATTCCTGGTAACAACACGAAAGCTTTATACTTAAATTCACTAGGTTTATATATGTAGTGAAATCATGTCCTAAAACTGTGTGATACTTGGTGGTTTTGCATATAAATGAATTCTGTCATCTGTTGTTTAGCATTTTGGTCAATATTTTAATTGTACTTTGTTTCTCAGGAGTCGAATGGCCTCTGCTGTTACGGTGAAGACAGAGAAGCGTCCTTCCCATGACTCTGAGGATGGCGACACAGTGGCTAAGAAGGCCAGGTATGAAAACAACAGATGTTCGTGTCTTGCTTTGCTGCCAGCACATTCCTAAGGCGAGCCAAATATTCTTCATTGAAGTCAGCTCCTGTTTGCTGTTTGTTCTGATGAACATGTGATCTTTCAAAGACCTGTACCTTCTGATAAGAATGACTTCACCAGAAAAAAATGATAGTCCACCCAAAAATGAAAGTACTGTCATCATTAGTACTCCATGTCATTCCTAAACTGTGTGACAATTTTTTTGTTTCTTAGACCTCCTTTTACTGATTGTTTGTTTAAAAGTATAAGATCCTATTTTTCAAAGTCAGATTAAGCCATGCTTTGCACGCAACTTTGTAGCCAAGTTCCGTCCATATGGGTGTTTCCTCTGACCTAATTCCATTTTTCTCTTCCTCGGCTGACTAAAGGAAGTTGTTGCCTAGCCTGAAAACCAAGCGTGCTCCTGAGCTGGTGCTGGTGATTGGTACGGGGGTGAGTTCAGCCGTAGCTCCTCAGGTGCCCGCTCTGCGCTCCTGGAAAGGTCTGATCCAGGCTCTTCTAGATGCTGCCAATGACTTTGATCTGCTTGAGGAGGAAGAGAGCCGTCGCTTCCAAAAAAGTCTGCAAGAGGACAAGAACCTGGTGCATGTTGCTCATGACCTCATCCAGAAACTTTCACCGGTAAGACCGTTTTTTTTTTTTTTACACTTTTGAAGGAACACATACTCTTTCTCTCTCTCTCATTTGTATATATGTATATATGGAATGACTTTTTTAGGTAAATGTAACATATATAGTTCATAAACCGTTCGGCTGACATCTTGATTGAGCAATTACATGAAACATTTGAGTATATTTTACGGTTTCGTTTAATAATCCTTCTCATGTTTGTTTATTTGGCGCAATTACCAGTAGTAAAGAGGAAGAAATGATTGGTTCACATGCCACTTCAACTGATGCGGCTACATCGATCTTTTACGCCACATTTAAAAGCTTGTAAACCACATATATTGTTATAAAATGGACAAAAAGATGAACTTTTTTTCTATTTTTCATGTATTCATATATTTTGTCTGAACTTATTTAATTTTGTTTCATTTGTTTGTTCCGTCCTCTCTCTCCAGCCAAAACGGGGCTATCAAATGCCGCCAATGTTGTTTTTGTCACCCCCGTCAAAACAGCACTCGGGGATTTATTCCTGTTTTTCATTGTCAAGCCTCAGTATCATTTGCATCCAAACCCACCAGTGTCAGTAGAGGATTTAGATGGCATTAGACTTGTGAAAGGGAGTTAGGTAATGAATTTCAGCTCTACTGCTGGGGTTTCTTTGGCTGGAATGGCTGTAGCTGAACAATTCACATCAACAAAATAACTATCCTAAAAAAACATCAGCCTGCTGTCTGTCTCCATCCAGTGAATTTCCAAGCTCGGTTTGTTTGTTATTGTTAGTGTGAGGTCTTTCAGTGATTTAACCTACTTGTGAGAGTTTTCAACCTCACATGAGCAGAGCAGTGGTGCACAAAAACTGGGCTAATCTGAACATGCGTCCTGAACAACGTGCCGCAACTAGATGCTAGTCAACTCAGCTTCGGCATTACATATTTCTTTAGATATGCATTCTTTTTAATGTTAGCAGGAAGTCAGTGGATGCCAGTCAAAATACATTAGAGCTTCGACATGTTTGGGCATATACATATAAGTCACGCTTGAGACTTTCAGACTGCTTTTTTTAACTGACATCAATGTTATTGAGTCACTATGTTGATAAGCACAAAAATTTCCAGACCCTTCGAGAAAATTGATTGTGTGTTCATCTTATTTCTGAATGCTTGTTGCCCAATGCTGTTATTTTTCATTGAGTTCTTAAATCAGGCCTCCAGGAAGACACCATATTGAATTTAACACGCTGTAATCATGTAATCATGGCTGTAAGTAAGAAACCTAGATTGTGTAGTTTTTACAACTTTCAACTTTTTCTGACTGCAGTGAATGGGTGCCATCAGAATGAGAGTACAAATGGCTGATAGAAAAAGAAATAATGTTGAAATGAAAATGTCAAACAATGTTTTTTTTTTTCAGCATTTGTAAAAAACTATTTTTCATTAGCTATTTATTCCGATGGCACCGATTTTCTGCAGAGGATCCATTGATTTTGGGGAAAATATAATTTGTATATTAATTTTTTTTGGTCTTAAATCAGCTGTTCGATGTACAGTCTGGATTCCTCCAAATGCAGTTTTGAGTGGTTTAAAAAAACATTTTTCACTGCTATTTAATGCTGACAGCTTATGATCAGGCACAGAGACGGCGGTTAATACCAGGTGTAAACAGTTGAAAGACATTTACACCACTGAGATCAGAGGCATTAGCTCACGTCAGGTGTGGAGGTGCTGATAATTAGCCTCTTCCTGAGAAAGTGGATTCTACAAGCTATTCATAGCAGCACCTCTCTCTCTCTCTCTGCCTCTGGTTTTCCACGTGGCTCTGCCAAGCTCAGAGAATGAATTCAGCTCAGTGTAATGAGATTGAGATTGTGTCTGACCAAGACAAGGGCATTGCTCCCAAAACTCTTACATTCTCAGCACTCTCTTCACAATCTCTTGCATACTCTGGAGTCAAACATTTTGTTGAATTATTAGTTACTTACAAAAATAACCTGAGGTATTCTGTTTTTTGTGAGGTTCCCGTTATCGGGGGTTGAAATGTTTATTGTTGAACACCACCATGTGTGAAAGTCAAGCTAATTTCATTAGCCTATATTTATATATACTAATATATATATATATATATATTAAGGTGCTGTGATGTTCAATAGAGAACATTTCAAGGCCTTTGAAGAAGATAATGTTTATTTTCCCCTCTAAAAGCCTGCTTTTGGCTCGACTCCTTTAACACTGCATTCCCAGAAAAGTTATTTGAATACTCCTGAAGATGATTTGTTTTTCTATTCAGCTCAAATTTCTTTCTTCTGGTCTCCGTAGAGGACGGGAAATGTACGCTCCACCTTTTTTAAAGACTGCCTCTACGAGGTGTTTGATGACTTGGAGTGTAAGATGGAGAACGCTGGGAAGCATCTCCTGCGCTCCGTGCTGCAGTTGATGGAGAGCGGCGCTCTGGTCCTGACCACTAACTTTGACAATCTGCTAGAAATATACGCCGCTCACCAAGGGACCAAGTTGGAGTCTCTGGACCTCACAGATGAGAAGAAGGTACCAGCTGTGTTTTGTGTAATCTATCTATCAATCAAACATTCTTACAAATTACAAGTTTAATTTTAATTTATTTTTTTTTATGAAGAGTTCAGATCCTTTCAGACTTTGCAGTTCATTTCATTTTGGAAGAACATTTCAAACAGCACTTGGAGGCTTTTGCATCTGAACTCTCAATTTGAAAAGTAAAAAACAAAAAAAAAAAAAAATATTACAATTTGAAATATCAAATATTTCCATTTGAATATATTTTAAAATGTAATTTATTCCTGTGATTCAAAGCTGGATTGTCATCTTCTTTCTTCTGACTGTCTTCTTTAGATATCCTTCAATATCAATATAAAACGCACAAACATATTAATATAAAACACTGTATGTGTAATGTTTGTGGGCAGGTCATCGGGACCTGAATGTCAGCGTCATGTACGGCACAGTTATTTAGTCTATGATTGAATTGCATTATTTCTGATAAAATTCACTGATAAATAACAGATACTAATGTCTGAAGAAGATACTATAGGAACTTGTACAGAAATACCCATCATCAGATCATCGGTTGCTTTCGGCACAAACTAAAAACAAAGTGTGCTTTGAAATAAAGCAGTGAAACGCTGTTCCTCAGATGTTCAGTGCACTGGGTTCATCTCTGTTTGCCTTTGGCCATAAATTTCCTTGAGCACAAAGCAGTGAAAGCTTCAGCTATTAGCCATAAAATTAGCCTTATGGTCTCGGGCCACGCGTCATGTAGTGCATTAGTGCATGTAAGCTCTACAGCAGCTCACCTGAAGGGCCCTCGGAAACACAAGTGACTGCATGTTCAGTTCCCTGTGTCTTTATTCATCGGGCCGTATGTGGTTTTCCATAGCGTGGCCTTTAGGCAGGGTGTTTATGCACCTTTTCCATCAAATGCCTCTTGATTAGAACCCGCAGTCATTAAAAGCAGCTGGACGCTCCGAGTGGGAGCCGGATTGGAAGCAGTGGAGTATGAAATGCCACCGTGTGCTTGTGTGTGCAGGTTCTGGAGTGGGCTCAGGAGAAGAGAAGACTGAGCGTGCTCCATATTCATGGTGTTTACACAAACCCCAGCGGCATTGTACTGCATCCTGCTGGCTACCAGAACGTTCTGAGGAACACAGAAGTCATGGTGAGTGAATGTTCTCCGCTCTCAGAGAGAGAGAAAATAGCAAGTCATTCCACTGGAACGCTGGTAATTCACCGGGCCTGGGGCGGAGGACACTGTGAACCAAAGCATTCTGGCCTGAAGAGTTTGTGGCGGTTTATATTGCTCACTGTCCTGTCCTTGAAATAATTTGCCCGAAAACAAACCGTTATGACGGCATTATCAGCATTGTATAAAGTTTGTATGAAACCGATAAAAGCAGCACAACAATTTATGATGTTATGATGGTCTATGACATAACGCAGCTAAAAATGCATTCAAATATAATTCATACATTAAATCTCTTCTATGATCAGCATGTTATAATGTCTGAATTCATATTCATTTGAATGTTTTCAGGGTCATTAAATGGTTAAATAGGAATGTAATGAAGTAAATTAAAGTGAAGTGTGGTTTTAACGAAAGTGGAGTAACGCAATATTGTAATGCATTTTTTTTTTTTTTCTAAAAAGAATTAGGAAAAAAATAGTTGTTGCCTATTGATATTTGAATATATTTTGTTTACCAAATAAAAGTCAAGAGCTGAGGATAACATGTAGAATAAAATAAATTATATCATAAAGACCCCTGCATAATCATTTATTAGATAAGATTAATTCAATCTCTCAAACTTTGAGATAATCTGACATTTAATGCAAGGTTATTTCAGGTTTAAAATGGTACAACCCCCAAAAATATGTTTATATATTCATAATCATTCATTAATATTATATCATCAGTGTTGGGGGTAATGCATCACAAGTAACACATGTTACGTAATATTACTTTTTCAAGTAACTAGTAAAGTATCGCATTGCTTTTTTAAAATTTTTTATTTAGAGTAATCTATCTGAGCTACTTTGTATTTCTGATTTCTCCCATGCAGTCAGGAGACTTGTCAGTCAATAAATAAGAAGACACAGCATCGTGCGCAGTGTGTGAATACAGTGTAGCTCTAGACTAAATGTGAATGTGCATTAATTCATCTCACTCTCAAAAAACAGATTTACTATTCATCAAAATTAATTAAAATAAACAATAATTAAATTACACAAATTGATGTAATCTCATTTTATTAATCAATGTCTTTGCTGCTGACCTTTTAGTGATCCAGTTCAACCATACAAATTCAAAAACTAACAATTTATTGCTGAAGACTAACTTTCTTCTCCTGTGTTCTACTTTACAGATAGTGTTTTCTTTAGGCCTGAGGTTTATTCATGACACTTCTTGGTGTGCTTTTAAATGTGCTATAAATAGAACTACTTATATTAAAAACAAACACTCAAGCTCGGCCCTATATTTAAAAAGCAACACAAAAATAACGTCATGCACTACTTTCCATAAAAAGTAACTAAGTAACGTAATGAATTCCTTTTTTAGGGAGTAACGCAATATTGTAACGCAGTACTTTTAAAAGTAACTTTCCCCAACACTGTTTATCATCATATCATTCCTTACCGTCGTTTATTACATTGCTGCATGTTTTGCAGAGGGAGATCCAGAAACTCTATGAAACCAAATCTTTTGTGTTCCTGGGCTGCGGGAGGACCGTAGATGACACCACCTTCCAGGCCTTGTTTCTCGAGGCAGTCAAACACAAGTCTGACCTCGAGCATTTCATGCTGGTGCGGCGAGAGGATGTGGGCGAATTCAAGAAACTCCGAGACAACATGCTGGACAAGGGTATTAAGGTCATCTCGTACGGCAACGAATACGCTGACCTGCCAGAATACTTCGAGCGACTGGCCAATGAGATTTGCAACCGGGATGTGGACCGGGACGAGGTCACCAATGGCTGGGGTAAGTTGTCATCACATTTTACATGCATTACACAAAACTGATGTTTATTTTTTTTAACGATTCATTTGCTGGATTAATTCAGGGTCTCCCCTCTCACAAGGCGAAGAAAGTCAAAATGGCTTTACCACCCAGAAAAACCTCCTGCAAGGTTAGGACAGCTTTTGTGTTGGCACCTCAACCAGCTTGCATGCAAAAGGCAGTTTGGGCATTTGACTGGAGCATGATGACACATTTTTTTCCTTTTCCCTTCTTTCCTTCAGTGCATGCTTCTAGTGCGATAGAAACATGATTGCAGCATGAGGGCACTGTACTCCTCTGCATCCGTGGCTTCCCATGATGAAATCAGCTGATGCGCACTGTTGTAACGAGACCTTCATTGTAGCTCTTCCTCTTTTCTTGTCCAGACTACCACTCGTGAGACAAGTGGCAGTGTGGGAACGTTTCCACAGCTCCGCCGCCCCCTTCCGCTCGGATCTGGTATGACTAGATCTTCACGCACAACAGACTCATTTCTTATACTTAAACCGAGCGCCGCTGGTACCGGTTCGCTTCACATGGGAAAGGCGTCAGTAAAAGCACCACCAAGCAAACTGTGAACTCCTGCAGCATGAAAAATGTTTGTGAAGCTCTTCATGTGAGTAAGGGAGGTTTTTAAGTAAAGTGTGGACAAAGACTGATGTTCAGGGCAGTCTAAACTTAAACATGAGCTGTCAAATACCAAAACACTTAAACGGGAGTTTTAGTAATGCAGTCTCGCTTCCCATTTATCACATCAGTAAATACACCAGCAGGAAATTTATTAAAAAAATGTCCGTGTCATATTTCAAGTTCAGATATTCTTATGTCTTATATTTGTGCTGTTATTTATATTTAGAAAATATTTACAAGCATTCACTTGTGTATATTTATATTCATACAATTTATATATTTAATATATAAATGTAATGTATTTTTCTTAAATGTATACTTGCGTGTGTGTATTTATATATAAACAATAAATATACACAGTACACACATGCAAACAAACTTTGACAGCACTAGTGTGTGTGTGTGTGTATGTATATAAATATATATGCATTTATGCGTGTGTGTACACACACACACACATGCATGTTGGTTTTTGTGATTTATGAGGACTCTCCATAGGCGTAATGGTTTTTATACTGGACAAACTGTATGTGGTATTGC
>JAUMHR010000075.1:3133928-3147852 GCA_032361145.1 Enteromius fasciolatus | reverse complement strand
TACCCATGTCATTATACAAATTTGTGTCCTCATAAACCACATAAACCCGTCCACACACACACACACACACACACACACACACACCTTCAAATTTGGTTTACTGTGGAAAAACCACAAAAAATAGTACTACTTTACAAAGTACATTACAATTAAATGCTTAATTATAGCATTTGCAGTAATAAATAAGGAATTAAAATACTAATTTTAATAAAACTGCAAGAGAATAATTCAGAATTTCAAGAAAAAAAAATCCAATTTGTTAAAAAAGCAATGGCTTTTTATGATTTTTTTTTTTTTTGCTGTTCTGTTGTGGAAACAAGCTTCCATATACAGCACACGCATTTTTATTGTTTGAAATATGACTCTGGACATTTCTTTAATTATTAAATCTGCTCTGTAAGGAGGAGGAAATGCAATAAACGCCTCGTTAGAGTGACTCAAGATTCATGTGATTTCTCAGGCTTTACTTACAGAAGCATCTCAGCTTCCATGAATCTACTTTAACTTGTCACAAGACTAATGAGGATAATGATGTAATTCCACCATTCCTCTCAAACCAAACAACTTTCAATACATTTTTATTGCACTTTGACAGTCAGTCCATATTTATAGTGAGAAACGCTTGGTCAGTAATGCTCAGAAAAGACATGTAAATGGTTGTTTATAAACCTTTTGTATTTTAACTCCAGTGGTCCACTGTATTATCATCTCTGTCCACAATTGTCTTTTAGGTATTTACATGCTATTTTAAAATAAAGCATCTGTTTGGTACCAAATGTGTTGTCATTAATGAAAGCACATAAAGGCAGGGAATGAGTTTTCAAGAATTACATCTACACACCTTGGGCCGGTTTCCTGGATAGGGATTAGATTAAGCCAGGACACTAGACCTTTGATAGTTTAGGACATTTAAGAATTTTTAGAAACATGTCTCACAAAAATGCATCATCTGTGAGCATTTCAAGACCAAGACAGTGGCTTTGGTGCATTTCTCACAAGTATTTAAATTTGCACAGCAGTTAATGCATTTCTCAAAACAGTTAGTACCAACTGCAAAACTGAGTTGATAACCTGCAAAAGCGTGTCACTTGCTCAAAATGGATAGTTCATTGCTCAAAAGCAAGTATTCATGTCAATGAACGTGTCAGTGTCATCAAAATGAAAAGTCCTGACACCATTGTTTATGAACAAGACAATCAAATGGCTTTGTCATGTTTTCATTATGACCGTTTACTCTGTACAATGCAGATTTTAGTGACGCTTCCAGAAAACACTCAAGACAGCACTATATACTATTTGCACAGCCATTTGAAAACTATTACTGTATGCAGTGAGGTATCGGAGTACAAGGCACTGAATATGTATGTTTCACATGTTTACTGCATATGCTCTTTGCAGTTATAATTGACTATTCAAAGCATTGTGCAAACGATTCAATTTAGAAGACTTTTTCAGGAAACAAAAGTTGTAAACTGTTTTTTTCAAATTAACCTGACAGATTTTGACAACTACTTCAACATTTTTGTATGTAATGACTCAAGCAATGAAAAGAGGACTATTAGTTTTATACGGAGTGGCTATTCAGAAGTCACAAGTTTAGTTCATTTTGACTGTCATGACATAAGCAAATGATAATGTTATAAAACAGAAGGTTGTATGAAACCAATTGATGCATGTCCAAAAGCATTTGCAATTTGTTGGAAGGAATGAGAAACTTCTATGATGTGCACACATGACTAACTGTTTTGAGAAATGCATTAACTGTTGTGCAAATGTAAGTACTGTTGTGAGAAATGCACCAAAGCCACTGAGAAGAACTAATTACTTCATGCAATACCAAATATGTAAGACCATTCATTTTCAGAGCACAAATTAAGATCTTCAAATCTGAGAGCTCTTTGACTCATAGATGGAAGCGATGTTCCCAGACCCAGAAACGTAGCACAGACATCAAAGAAACAGTCCATGTGACATCAGTGACTCAGTCAATGGGACAGTCACAAGCCTCCTGGATTTAATCTGAAATGTCTTAAATTGTGTTCCGAGGATGATGTAAATGATTAATGTCAGCGGTTATAATTAGTAATTACCCGCTGAATTCAGTGACCGATTTAAACCGGTAACTCATGGGTTTGTAATTCGTTTTGACTGATTCATAAGAACCAGCCTATAAAAGTCATAATGATAGAGAATCAGACCACACCATCGATGAGGTAAGCTTGTTTTTGTATTATTTCTACTATATTATGATACTATGGAAGTCTGTTTTGCCAACATTAAAAAAAAAAAAAGTTTAAATTTATGACCTTCTAAATTCTGAGTTTATATCTCACTAATAACCAAGGCATAACCATTTTATTCCATGGCAGGAATTGAATTGAGACGTAAACTTGGAGTTGCGAGAATACATATAATATATAAACCAAAAACGTCTGAACTGAGATCTAAACAAGCTTCAATAGCATTCAGTATGGGTAGAAATAGCAGTATAGCAAACAAGAAATTACAAACTACTAGTTCCAAAACATGACATCATTACAAGCCATTATAGCAGCTTTATTTAAGAAATATTACACATTCTCAAAGTACAACAAATCTTCTCTATGAAGCTCTCCAGTCTTGCCATTGTGCTAGCGTAAATTAACATGAGGTGATGGAGAATTAAGACCTGACTTTGTTCTAAAATAAAGGACCAAGATACCCGAAAGAAAAGAAAATGGCAGTACAGTCACGAACGAATTAAAACATGTAAAACTTCGTTGGGCCTCGGATAGTTTGGTATACGCAGCATTTAAGAACTCTCTGCTGAGGCGCCTTCAAACCTCAAACCTTACAATACCTTTCATATCCAGAGACATGAAAAGCCTGAGTATAAAGAGGAAGAATGAGAAAAGGCAGCGTTTGTACGGAATAGTTCTGGGATCAATGGCTAAAGTAATGAGCTGAGGCACTATGGTAGTGATTTCATGAGACAGTTTGGGTTGCGGGCATCATCTGAATGTACCTACATTAATCAAATAAAAAGTAGACAAAATACATTTAGAATATATTATCTCTCTTATAACATTGGAATAACACCTCAGTAAATCTTTTTTTTGGTGGCCAGAAAGTACAAGAACACTTGATCGTAGAGAACAGATGCTGAAAAGTGCAAAAATACTTTCCGTTATCTCATTTAAACGAAAACCAAAGCACTGCTGTCTGATTGGCCGTGTTGCATGTCAATCAAAAATGCTTGCTGAGGTGAGATCAAGTCAATTGATATTCCTTCCACTCGTTAAACTGAAACACTTTTTTTCCCCCCTGGAACAAAAACACGAGGAGGATCCTAAATATGAACTGAATTTCAGTTAAACCTGTAGGAAAGCAAAAAACAAAACACCTATCATTTCAACACGTAGGCATGTCTGCATTCACAGGAAGCTGAGAGGGTCTCGGGGGCTCGTATCTAGCTGGAGCAGCAGAGGCAGGTCTTGTATCTCAGGCCTTCATGAGCGCGCTGACCACAGCCCTGGCGTTGAGGCTGCGCAGGTCGCTGTACGTCTGCCCGGTGCCCACAAACACGATGGGCTGACCTGTGATGTAGGTCATGGAGATAGCAGCACCCACCTGCAGGAATAATGTAGAGATATTCTTAAACAGAGCCTTTTCCCAAGAACCATTAAAAAAAAAAAAGGTTCTGGTCATACCTTATCATCAATGGTGTCAAACTTGGTGAGAACGATGCCGTCGATGAGCCTGGGTTTGTCAGTCTTGGAATGATCAGCCAGCGCTTGATTAAATTTAACCTACAAAGCGAAAAGACATTAACCATATAATGACCTGAAAATTCTGAAGAAGCGTTTCAGACAGGTTTCCTACATGCAACAACAACAAGTGAGCGAGTGGTTATCATCATGGATATCCTATGCAGCCCAGAAATCATTTCTAATTGGCTGAATTATTCCACACTATGACTCTTTTTATCGTCCAGAAACATTTGCTGGTCAAAAGTAGCTGTCTACGCCATATGACCCATTATGGAGCACATGGGGCATTACACCTACCAGCTGATCCACAGCCTCGTTTCCCACCAGCGCTTCTCCCACAAACAGCACCAGGTCCGGGGTGTTGACTGCGATCAGCTTCGCCAGAGCCGTCATCAGGGGAGCGTTGTCCTGCATGCGGCCGGCGGTATCGATCAGCACCACGTCAAGGCCCTGGTTACGAGCTTCACAGAGAGAGAGTGGGAGAGTAGTGTTAACAAACGAATCCTTCTAAAGATTCATGTCCTCCAAAATCACTGGGCTTTTACCAAAGGCGATAGCCTCCATGGCGATCCCTGCAGCATCCTTGCCATAGCCCTTCTCGAAAAGCTGTACGGCGGAACGTCCTCCGTGCTTCTCAGGAGGGTGCAGAGAGTTCAGACGCCGCTGATGAGTCCTCAGCTGCTCCACGGCTCCTGCACGGAACGTGTCACAGGCTGCGATGAGCACCGTAAAACCGTTCTCGATCAGCCAATAGGAGATCTGGGAAAAAAAAAAAAAAAGCATGTCACACAACCTCTATGATCTCTATATAATATGAGGGCATCTGCAGGATTTTTAAGCTTACATTTAAGACCTTAAAAAAAAAAAATAGTAAGACCTGCACAAATAAATTGCGGGGCAATGTTTATTTTAACATATTAGAGTGCAAAACGACTTATGAAATGCGCATGAATTAATCAATGATTTAATCGCCCAGCCCTACTTCCTGGTTCCATTTTAGACTCTTTATGGCCTTAAATTTGATACAACTGCATTTAAGTCATTTCATGGACCTACAGAAACCCTGTAATATTGATTTCCTGTTCAAAAAACATTTATCATAATCAATGCTGAAAACATTGTCATGTTGCTTAATATTTAAAATTTAATACAGAATAAATGAGACTTAAAAAAAAAGTATAACTTTAATTTAGAAAAGATGCATTGAGTTTTATTGATTAAGAGTTGACAGTAAAAACAACCATTATTAACAATTGATAACTTACAAATCAT
The DNA here is from genome assembly GCA_032361145.1 of Enteromius fasciolatus. NCBI lineage: Eukaryota > Metazoa > Chordata > Actinopteri > Cypriniformes > Cyprinidae > Enteromius > Enteromius fasciolatus. The sequence continues at coordinate 3,142,831 of JAUMHR010000075.1, read as the reverse complement.
ATAAAATTGATTTCTGAAGGATCATGTGATACTGATGATGTCACAGGAATAAATTACATTAAAATAGGAAATATTTATTTAAAATTGTAATAATATATTTAACAATATTACTGTTTTTACATTCATTTTGATTCAATAAATGTAGCCTTGTTATTTTAAACACGATAAAAACCATAATTATTCCTAACTTTTTACCAATAACGCATTTTACATGAATGCAAAATTCTCAACTGCATATACATTCATTTTTTAATTTCAATCACTTCTTAACAAAAGCCAATTATTTTGCATCTTAATTTCTATAAACGGTAATTTAAAGACTGTGAGGACCTTGTGTGTTGTTTTGTTACCTTGGCGAGGTTAGTGGACTTGCCAACGCCGTTCACCCCGCAGAAGGTGATGACGAAGGGTTTGTGCTGAGAACGAGCCTCTAGCACATCCCTCAAGATGTCCACGCGCCGCTTGGGCTGCAGGATCTGCACCAGAGAGTCCTGCAGAGCCTGCTTTACTGTAGAGGCCACAGCTGGAGAGAAGAAGAATCAGATAATCAGGAAGGTCAAAAAGCAGGACAGAAGACAAACAGCGTGTGGGAAAGCTCTTGTTTGGACGGGCTGTACTCACTAGTGAAAGTGCCCATGACTTTGCCTTCCAGTTTCTTGGCCACAGAGACACAGAGCTGGGAGGCGATTTCAGCTGCTACATTCTTGGCTAGAGAAACAAGAAAAGAAGTTATCTTACCAAGTTATAACATAGGTTAAAGCTGGTTTCTAGTTGTTTGTGATTACTGGAATCCTTCAGGACTATTCTGATCAAGCCCAATTCATACAGACATTTACAGATATACATTTTCCACTTAAAAAGACAATTCATGTTGTGGAAAGTTGATATTTAAATGCATAAAATATAATTTGGAGCTAGTTAAATATTTTAGCATCTAAAGTATGTACATATAATTTGGAAAATATTTTTTTAATGTTTATCAATTATATTTTTTCAAATTTTTAATTAAATGTTAACTTATTTAAATTATTTTCTTTTAAAAAATATATAATTTTAGTTTATTACTTTTGTACCTATATTACTCTCCTGTTGGATGTGCTCGTATCATTTATTTAATCAAATGTGTATTTTAATCTGATTTTCTTCGTACATATACAGTACTGTATTATTTATTCATACGTTTATTTAAAATTATTAATTGCAACCATTTTTTAAATCAAACTTATTTTAATATATTTCATCACTTTTCACTTCAGTTACATATATTAATATTTATTTTTATGTATTTATTTTAATCTATTTCTCTCCATTTTTTTAAATTAAAAATACAGTTCTCATTTATTTGCTGCTAAACGTATTCTTCATTTTACAAATTGTATTATTTAAGAAATGCATTTTTTAAATAACATTTTATCACACATATACCTATAGACCCTTACTTTTAGATGTATTATTTATATAACTTTTTATTTATTTAAACAGTTTGATTAATTTATTCTAATCAAATTTTTATTACATTTACATTTAATCAATTAACGTATGCTTTTATCCGAAGCAACCCACAAATGAGGGTAATAATAGCAGTCAAAACAACAAAAAGCAATAATATATTAAGTGCTGGTTAGTCCAACGCAGTACTCCTCTAATCAGCTAGTTAAATATTTTAGTATCTAAAGTATGTACATATAGTATAATTTAATTTCCATGAATATTCCAGGCCTTGAAAAACACCACGTTACAATTTATACAGGTTTTCCATGACCCTGTAATCATTTTTAAAACATGTACACAAAAAGTGTTTGAATGAGGTGCCATGAGGCAAGAGCGATGTCATACCGATGAGGTGATCCTTCATCTTGTCCAGAACTGGCTCCATGTCCTCCTGAGTGAGATTCTTAGATCCCACCAGGCCTTTCAGCATCCCAAACATTCCCCCGAAGCCGCCCTTTTTGGCTCTGCAGATAAAACACACAGACAGTAATCAACATCAACTCTAGATGCAGAAGCAGCAGGTTTAAATTTTGAAGAAATTATATATTTTTAGGGTGATTATAGAACAAAACAATAGTAAGGTTGTTACCCTTTCTTAGTGTTTGTCACCACAACTCTCTCCTCTTCTTGCAACACTTCCTCCTCTTCATCCGAGGACTCATAATCGACTCCTCGCAGGTCCCCTTTCATTGAATCCACCTGGATCAGCTGAAGGAACAGAGTTACTTCACAATTTCATCTGCAATAACAGAATTTTATCTAAAAGCTTTAAACAATCCTATTAAACGGCCTTCAACACTGAAATTAGAATGAATTTTGATTAGCAGTTCATGAATGTGGTCAGGAGGAGTAATAATGGACTGCTCACTGGGTCAGCTGCGGCATCGGGGTCTTGGTTCTGTGCGTCACTGGAGTTGTTACCATTAGCTCCACTGTAGTCCAGCTCTCCAGTGCTCCTCCCGCCCATATCCCACACACGGTTCACCTTTCCCTTTGGCTTCTGGGGTTTAGGGGACTTGCTGTACAATACAACAGAAAGGTTTAACTTCTAAACCAGTGTTAATTTAGCATACTATTGTATTTTTTGGTTAATATTTGAATTGTTTCGATTTTTACTTTCAATTTTAAAAAGTTTTAAATTTAATTGTGTACATTTTCATTTTTTTTTTTTTATCTATATAGCATTTAAAAAGTATTTGTTTATTAGTTAGACTCAAATGTGCACATTGCGCCATTCAATGCTCAAGATTACTCGCAGGATAACTCTTCGTGTCACTCAACCATGGTGGAGATAACTACAATCACTGTTTTGTACCCTGTTGTGGAAAAGCCTAACACCGCTGTGTCTGGGTTCCCAGCATCATCTAGAGGAGGTGTTTACTACTGTACACATATTTTTTTATTACTGATAGCAGCATCTCTGTATCTATGCTACAGAACACTACTACCACTACAACGCATTTTCATTTTTACTATGCTCCAGACCTATACCATAACAATAATGCGCTCTTCCAGTTTCTCATTCAAATGTCTTTTGTGTAGAGTTACTTTACAAGTAACTGTAAAAAAAAATGTATTTGTCATTGAATTATTATTATTCATTCAAGATGAAAACACCGATTCATGCAATAATGAAACAAGTGTAATATATAATGATTACTATATTTTTTATTTTATTCGATTTTTTTATATAAAAATGCATTTAAAATATTTCATTTTAAATACATATATTAAAAGATGTAATAATATTTCATTCAAATTAATTAAACCCTTTCAAACAGACTGCAGCAATTCATATTCTGTCACACATTATTGGTTTAATTCAGAATCAGTATCTCTATTTGAGGTAATAAAATATTGCGAGTCCAAAATCGTGCAGCTCTACGCTGTTGTGTAAATGAACAGCCTGCTGTTGGTTGAACAGGGTTTCATGTAAACAGCCCCTTAGTCAACGATAATAATTCTGCTTTACAAAAGGATAAATATTCGAACTACGTAATCAGACGCAATAACACGTGTTTCAGTGATTCAGTAAAAGATCTGTGACACCAAAATTCAAATGGGGCTTCACTTGCCACAAACAAATTCATAAAGCTTCCTACCTGGGCTTCTCCGCTTTTCCGCCACCCAACTGCTTGCTGATGAACTTGGCACGGTTCCTCCCGATAATCTCCTCTTGGGTCAGGCCCTCGTTTCCATTCTCCACAGCTTTTTTTGAGGCAGACTGTGAGGCAGCTTTAGCCTGATCCCCTCCTGATTCAGCTGAAAGAGACGACAAGTTAGATTGGCAAACCTATGTCTTGGGTAGTTTGTTTTAATAATAGTCTCTGTTCACTTACATTTCTCCCCTTCCTTTTTGGCATTTTTACTTTTCTTGCCTCCTTGCTCCTTGCTTTTGTCTCCATCTTTTGTCTCAAACATAGACTTCACAGTTTTCTTGGATTTCTCAGAGTCCTTGAAGTTCCTCATAGAGACGGGGGCCTTGGCTTTGCTGCTGACCTCCGCCTCCCTGCAAAACACACACTTCATGTAAAGGACGATGCCTTGAGCTTAAGTCCTGAAAATAATATTACAATGTGTAGACGACTTTCTCTTTACAGGTAATTCTTCAGTTACTGTCACATATAGCAACGACTGAATTAAGATTAAGTCAAAAAAAAAGTCTCATTTATTTAAACTTATTTAATTGATAAAACGGTTTTTGGATTGATCTCTCTTCCCGTTCTCTTCTAGGAGTCTTAGACCTTTCCAACGACATATAGTTTGTCATGATTAGATTCAATAAAGTGAAGTAAACTTGGTGAAGGGATGGGGTGAAAGTTTTTACTGTAACTTTTGAAATCAATTTACTGTATACCGTTTCAACATTAGTATAAAAATACTTTGCCCAAAAGGTTTAGCTTTAGTGTGTAAAATTACTTCTGCTTTTTTGATAGAAATGTATATATCCATGGAAAAGGCGTCACACCTTAGAAGTGTGTGGAAGTCATCTCCGAACTCAAAATTGTTGAGCAGGAACTTTAGGGCACCTCTCTGCTCCAGCTCATTCTTGTATCGATCTCTGAAGTGCAGCTGGACATCATCTATAAACTTGTCCACATAGGTCAGCGTCAGGATCTTTTGAAAACCCACCTGAGACAGCAGAAGCACACAATCAGAGATACGGAGTCACGGGTCACTTCTGATGAATCACATTATTTGCATTGAAAGGACAATCAACACTCACCACAAACACAAGCTCAAACTCATTGTCCAGCTTGTATTTAAGACTGAGGGCATTGTGGGTAAAAGAGTTATTCCCACTCCTCTCCTGCAAAAAGAAAGCCAAAAAACACATTTAAGTTCAAATGTTTTAACATACATATGGCTGTAGTAATCTAAATCTGAAAAACTTTTTATTCTCAGAATTTGTATTTCATTTGATTTATGAGATATAAAATAGAGTTAGAAATATAATCCAGATACAACAACAAATTGATATAACAAATATTTTCTATTAATATAAAAAACCTAATTATTTATAATAACGTGACAAACTTTGATTTGACAGTTTTCTTTGTTTTACAAGCAAAAAGACATACATTTTTATATAAATATTTTACTATATGTGAAATTCCGACTCAAATGCGCCTGTCAGTTAATATTTGTGCATTTTACATCACCCCCACACAGTAACTATAGTAACCTACGTTACCCCATCACAGCTCACGTGTGTGTCGAGCCAGACTTGCTGATTTCTGTAGAAACAGTGGACACAACCGTACTCTGACGGTTTGAGACTTTACCTGTAGAATGACGGAGCGGATGAGAGCGTTAACGGGCCCGGTGAAGGATTCAGTCACTCCGGCCCCCTGGAAACACCACAACACGATCCCCCCTTTACTGAAGATGGCGAAGAAGTCCAGCATCTCTGCCAGTCACGAGCGAACCCAATACTACGAGGAACAGAACAAACACCGTTCAACAAGAAAACGAAAACGTGTAAAAATATAAATAAGTTGGCTTGCGCTTGAGTTAACGTGCGCAGCGCTGTCTGCCTTCACAATCAAAGACTCAACTCACGATCAGACACGTCAGTGGCACAATGAGGAAGTGACGCAACTTCCAGTTAAAAGCGAACGAAGTTGAGGTATAGTATTTAATGCCCCCCACCCCACCTCACTCACCAAAAAAATTAAATGCATTTTTTGGCGAGTAAGCTCTTTGTGTTGTGTTTATTTTATTTTTAGGTATTTATTTATTTATTTATTTTCTTTCAATTTGAATATGGTGTTTAGTTTTTGTATTCTGCTGTTTGGACTTCTTGGAATGCCAGTAAGAATTTTTATTGATGTTGTTTACTTGGTTTCTTGTATATTACATTAAAGCAAAATTAAACACACACACACAAATATTTAATTTGATAATTTAAATGTTACATTTGAATTTATTAACATTGGTTTAGATTTATATAATGAGTACGTTAAATAAGTTAATCAATGTTTAAATCAGAAAAGCAGATTTATTGTGCTGAAAAAAAAAAAACCTTCAGATGCATACGTTTATATTTTTGGATTTCCATTTTCTGTTTTTATTTCATTTTCGTTTATGTGCGTGATACAGTATTGTATGTGTGTTCACATTTTTATTACATTTATTTTATAAGTTTATTCTGTTTTTGAGTCTCGTCGAGCGACCTGTATTTTCCATGAACGTCACTTCCGGTCTTGTAGGTCTTCTCTGGTTTCTGTTTTCACTCTGCTCAGTTGGCAAGATGGCGTCGGAACCGAACAAGACAGAAATTCTCACCATTTTTAAACGTTTGCGCTCCGTACCTACAAACAAGGTAACGCACCAGGTCTTATTGAAATTAATATGTGAATGTTTTTATTATCGTTATATCTTATTCAGAGACAGCCGTGTGTTTGTTTCATGTGGGATTACGTGTCATTTGTTTGTCGCTAAGCCGGTGATGATTGGGCCTGGGTCCCGTCCAACACATCATGTTTACTGTCAACATCACCCCTGAAAAACACATCTGTTTACAGCTGTCAAACACTAATGACTTAATATTAACAAGCTATTCGGACTAAACGAGCTGTCTTGAAAGAAATCCCTTGATTGCGCTGTCTGTTACACGAGAATGACGCAGTGGCGATGGAAAATGACTCATCCTGTAATAATATACCTAAAAACCCACGGATATTCCTGGCTGGGATGTCCCAAAGATGCATCCAACTCATTCCTATATGTAAACTATGCATATTAGAGCACGGATTCGCGAATTAATGTACGTACAGATTAGTTAGAAGTGTCTTGAAACGTATGCATCGCAACATACAGCGTGTGTAAATTAGTAATACATTAAGTTTTATATAATGTTTATCTCCTTAGTGCATTCCTTCATATTCACACTTAGTATTGATGTTTTATGAGCATTTTGTTGTCTAGTGTACATCTGAAATTTCTTTTTATAACCTAATCTTGTATAATTTGTTAAGATGTCGCCATGAAAATAGCCTTGATTCTGGCACGGTGTTAAAAAGTGAATTAATAAATACATTTATGGACATGTTTGAACCAGATGTTGGAACATCTGTTTGTCTGCGAAGGCATTTCAGCCATGGAGGTCATTGCTGGACATATGAGGAAATTATAATGTTGTTGAGCACTGGATTGTTTTTAACACTGTACTATTTTTTGTAAGTGTGATAAAATGATATGTTTGTTTTTCAGGCCTGCTTTGACTGCGCTGCTAAGAACCCGAGTTGGGCCAGTATTTCATATGGAGTGTTTCTGTGCATTGACTGTTCTGGGATACATCGCTCCTTGGGAGTGCACTTGAGCTTTATCAGGTCGGTCTGGATCTCTATTGTTTATCTCTCTTATTGAGTTAAGCTGTCATGTGCATGTCTGTCAAAGCTTTTATTCATCCACGGTGTTCCAGAATGTCACATTCGTTCATTAAGCAAAGGGTTAGATAAGTGTATGATATTGTCTTTCCAGATCCACAGAGCTGGATTCCAACTGGAGCTGGTTTCAGCTGAGATGTATGCAGGTTGGAGGAAATACCAACGCGGTTAGTTTCTATAATATCCATGCACTTGCATTGTTATTGCTTAACCTGTAAGGCATGTTACATCACTTCATCAGTCCCATGTTTTCTTTGTGCACAGATGGGCTTTTTCCGCCAACATGGCTGTACCACCAATGACACCAATGCGAAGTATAACAGTCGTGCGGCTCAGATGTACAGAGAGAAGATTCGACAGCTTGCCAACGCTGCTCTCTCCAAGTATGGCACTGATGTAAGTATACCAATCTCATACTGTTCCAGCATTATCGCTGCCTAGAAAATGAACTCTGCCCTGTGGATTTCTTGCCTGGATTGGCTATTGAATATATTTCATAATATTCACTAAAAGCAGAGTCTTTCAAACTGGCTTTACGTCAAGATTTTACATTGGTCATAATGTGTTATTTGTATTACAACAGACCTGTGTTTATAAGCAACCTAAATGTTTTAGAGAACTACGCATTTGTGGTTATCACTTTGTTGCAACTTGTATTTATTAGCTATGTTTCTGTCCACCTATTTTTATGCGCGTTTTGGAATATCATGAAAGAAACACTGGATTGAAACGTCAATATTAGCATGAAGTCTACAATTTAAAAAACTGTATGGGTGCATTTAATTAGGATAAACTTTTTATTCAGGTAGAAAAAATGGAAATACATTTACCAATTACCAATGCACATTGAAGAAGTCATGTGAAGGAAGTGATGTTTTTGTTCTCTCTTGCTCATTGGATGGAAACAGTGCTTTATTTCAATGTATTATGAGTTTAATTGGAATCTTTAGATAGAAACATATTTAGTGTAGTCTGGGTCATGTATTATTTTGTTTCGAATAGTGTTTTCAGGAATGGGATTGATAGAATACATGCTTCTCGATGTCGAAAACAGACATGCAACCAACTAATTATGATCCACTTGCACTTTATTACTAATGTGTATTTTTCTTCATGTATTTTGTATACATGTACCTGTTTTAGTCTTTTTATACGCAGCTCTGATGTTTGTGATATTGAATGAACTTTGAACTTGAGTCACTGAACAAACTCCACGTTACACAGCATCCATAAGCTTTATCATCCCAGACTCGACACAACAGACAACCGGTGTGTTTGGATTTCTGCATTCAGGACATTTATTTAGACGTTTTTGTTTTTCATTCAGCTGTGGATTGACAACTCAGGCTGTGCTCAGCCGTCCCCTGTAGAGAAAAGAGAGACTGACTTCTTTGACGAGCTCACACAGGTAGGAGTATTGAGTTGTAAAGTACACAAGTTTTTTTACCTGGGGCCTGTACCATGAAGCTGGATTAGCTGGCTAGCCAGGTAAGTTTAGGATTAGTTTGCACCAATCCTGGG
>JAUMHR010000075.1:3093691-3111438 GCA_032361145.1 Enteromius fasciolatus | reverse complement strand
TGCATTGTAAAATCTAAATAGATCATTCATATAACTCAATTTCTAGATTTTCTGTAGAAAATATAACCGTGCGATGCTGTCAAGTGGATAAGCGGATGGTAGGGTGTTCTGATATCAGATTTTATTTGACTAATTTTACAGTCTGGCAGGTGCGGGTTGTTTATAGCAACAGATTTGGAGAACTTTACCATTTATACATAAATAATGTTTTTGATATATCAAACATAAAACGTTAAATATTGTTATTTGAAATTTAAAAAAATTAAAAATAAAATGTGAAATTATAAATGCCAGCAAGAGGCAGCATGTTAATAAACGAATCATGGCGATGTTGTTCCTGAATGAGATTCCTGGAAATATTTCTGTTGTTTAAATGGTTTTTGCAAAATACTCGTCCTGTCAAGTCACACATCATTAAAACAGCAATTACGATATAATCCCTGATGATATATCGCAGGCCCCTAGTTCAGATGGCCTGAGGGTAAAGTACATTTTTAACAAAACTCAACCAGAAGTGCATCATATAAGACAGGGGTAGGCAATTTGGGTCCTGGAGGGCCGGTGTCCTGCAGAGTTTAGCTCCAACCCTAATCAACCACACCTGCATGTAACTTTCTAGTGATCTTGAAGACATTGATTAGTTTCTTCAGGTGTATTTGATTAGGGGTGGAGCTAAACTCTGCAGGACACCGGCCCTCCAGGACCCAAATTGTCTACCCTTGATTTAAGACGTCTACACTAATACAACAGAGAAATAAAGGAGACACTGACTCAGAGTATCGGTCATAGAAGGGGGAGCGCAGCAGGTAGTAGAGGAGAAGGAAGGCCCGTCTCCTCATCTCAGCCCTCTCTCTGCGGTTCAGCGTCTTGATGTCGCTCAACAAACTGAAACTGGATAGAAAACATCATCAGTCAGAACTTCTTTAAATCTTCAGAGAGAGACTGAGGAAGACAGGAAGAGAGATAGGGATGCACCTGGTTATCTCCAAGAGACCAGAGATGACCCAAGGTTTCCAGGAACGTTTTCCACAAATACCAAGACTGGCCACTTAACAAATGTTAAGGACTATACATGTATATAAATTTCAAAATAAAAATTCCAGGTTAAACTTCTATGTTTCCGAATATACACACATATATAGTCAGTGTTTGGCATGTTACTTTCAAAAAATAATTAGTAATATAAGCTGAACAATTCCAAAGGAAATCCGTTATTTTGACAGGAAAATACAACAAAGAATATAGTTTACATGTAGCGCGTCAAGTCTGCATGTTACGAAAGACTCTCTTGCTCTGTATCTTTCTTGAGACAAAGTGACGGCGACCCGTGTCTACACAGAGTTTATGGTACGTCAAATACAGCTACACTGCGCATCCATTGAGATGGACTGAAAAATACAATTCTAATAATATTATAATTCATTACAGTAACGCCACATTTTACTGTCAGTAACGCCGCTGTAAGGGGAGACACAGTTATTCGTTTGATTACTTGTTACTGAAAAAAATTAATGTTTCCCATCACTGTTGCATTGGTCTGAATGAAAATGCAAATTCATTCTTTGCCACTAGATGCACTCTTGGAGTGGCAAAAGTTGTAAAATGAATTGTTCAAATGAACCGTTTGGGAGTCATTGAACAAATAAGGTAAAAATAAATGTATATTATAAGACAATTTTAAGTGTTTTTTGACCTTGCATGTATGTCAACACGCTGTTTTGGACTCCCAAAACCAAAATATGAACCTTTCGTAACCCATAAGTGATAAGTTTATTACAGTGATTAGAGGTTTATTTGCATATATACAGGGTGGGCCATTTATATGGATACACCTTAATAAAATGGGAATGGTTGGTGAAGAATTAACTTGCTGTTTGTGGCACATTAGTATATGTGAGGGGGGAAACTTTTCAAGATGGGTGGTGACCATGGTGGCCATGTTATTGTGTATATATTGGTGTATCCATATAAATGGCCCACCCTGTACTTCAGATAACATTCATTCATGCTCTATTAAATGGGCCCAGCATCATGCAAACTTCTGTGAAGGCCTTAATGTGACTTAATGAATTAAAATCTACAATAAGCATTAAAATAAGCTAAAAATCACAATATTTCACACAATTATCCTGGAAAACCTGGATACATGACCCTCTTTTTGTGATTTACAGACCAGGACATTTTATAATGAACATACATTTTGGCATAATTACAAAACTTTAAATATTTAATTAGGTCGAAATTAAAAATCCTTAAATCTTTTTCCAGAAAATCATGATTGAAGAAGCCAATGTCAGTTCACTTACTAGTGTTAGAGTGGGAGCCTTGAAAATCATTCACCTCTAAAAACTTTTGAAATCCTGCCATCCTGTATTTGCAGAAACTAGAAGCATTGACCTTCAACTATTGTTTTGAACAATGGAGGGCCTTGGAGACAAAATAATTGAGAACCACTGCATTGGAACAATTTTGTTTTTGTAAGAAATAATCATTGTATTTCTTTTTATTTTAAGAGTTTGTTTGACCTTGTTATAAAGAAAAAGAAAAAGTAAAGTCAGTCACATAAAATAACTCTTAAAAGCAGAAGTGGACTGAACATGCAAGAAGTAATCTTTTTCAGATTCTTCCTACACCTTTGGGAATAAATAAACCATTTTGGCTATCCTGGCAAAATATTACAATTGTTATTAAAAGGTAGAACTGAAAATTAGCCGAAAGGATACGATGCACAAGCGGTCTTGCGATGTACAGGGACTCTGCGATGGTTTCCTGCAGACCCAGAGGTGTGGGGCTTGAGTGGAGCTCCTCTGCTCGATCCCTACTTTTGTTTTTCTGAGGGAGACCCCAAAGACGAGACTGCAATGATGGAGCTATATAGAGATAAAAAAAAAGTACACAATACAGCTTTCCACTGAGAGAACTTTTTAATACACTGGGTTGTATTGTCAGGTCTTACCGCTTCGCAGTGGTCTCACCACTCTTCCTGAACGCTGGCCCACGAAAGAAGTGTCCTCGTCTTCTTCTTCCACATTGTTCTCTGTGTAGAGAGATCACAGGAAATCACTTTTCGACAACGAACCCACAGCACATTGACTGCAGGAACAGACGGTTCCTTCGAGTCTCCCGGTGTCACGCTCAAGGGCACGTCTCTGAAACTCCACGGGCTCAACACAACCACAGCACAGGCCAAACACTGTACTTATTGTCTCACGCACCGTTTATTATTGTCATCAGCGGGAGTGGTTCTGTACTTATTGCTGTGCGTTAATTGTTTGTTGTGGCTGTGCTAAATGTCCTGCAAGGCAGTTTCCAGAGACGCTTCGGTTTGTTTTATATCCTGTCATGTAGTAAAAAAAGCAATCAATTAACTTTGACTTTAACGTTTGAAAACTCTGTCTTGGTATAATAACCTTTATGCATTTGGCAGACTAATGTAAAGAGACTTGCATTGCACTGAAGGTATTCACTTCCTGCATTCTTTGGGAAATAAACCCATTGGCCTTGGTACTGACAGCACAAGCGCTCTACTTTTTGAGCTACAGAAAGTTTTCCCACACAGTTTTTTTATCAAATAAACGCATACCTTGACCGATGTTAACTTAATTCATGCGTACATGCACTATTTATATGTATATAACTTAATAAGCATCAAAATAACAACAGAACATAGCACTTTATTTCCGCAGGTCTCGTCAACTGGAATTTCACAATGTGGTTTAATTTTATATAATCACGTCATAACAATATCATAATACAAATGATTACAATGACCTAAAGCAGTGGTTTCAAGACATTTCCATTGATATTTCTGATGGAATTATAACAATTATTTTCTTTTAAGAAACTGGAAGTTTTGACACATTAAAATAATTAACTTTTTAAGATACTGGTTCTGTCTATTAATAATAACAACAGTTACTAAATTAAAATTTAGATTTTAAAAATAATTTGAAAACATCCTGTAGCCTTCTTGGAGGTTTAATATCAAAATACATCAAATACATATACATACATTTTATTACTAATTATTTATAAAATTTTAGTAGTAGTATTACTTTACTATTTACTAAAATAATTTTTAATAACTACAACTCATGAATTCCTTCTAAGGCAGTTCTAGGTTGGTTGGGGAGAGAATAATGTGAAAGGTGCTGTCTCTGTACAAATATTTGCATTTGTTCTTGCAAATAAAGATTATTTGTCAGACAAGAGTTTAAGTCAACATTTCATTGTCTGTTTTCAAATTAATTTTGAAAAAATCTTTTCAAATATTAACACCCTTGAGCCTCTGGTCTACGATATCTCACCTTGACTACAGAGCTGAGAATCCCTGTCCAGAGGAATTATAGGTGGTGACGTCTGGATGCCTGATTTGTACCAGAAAAGCAGGAGACAACGCAGGATCGCTCTAAAAACACAGGAGAGAATAGAGAAATGGGAAACCAGAACACAGCAATGATTATCAGCTGAACTTATAGAAAAAAAAATTTTTTTCACACAAAGCTATATAATGTCTAATGTCTTTAGAAAACTGCATAACCCATGTGGACTATTTTTATGTGACTGTAATGGAGAAAGCAGCACTCGGAACATTCTATGTTAAGGAATACTTAAGTACCCTTAAGTATTCTGAAACAAGGTCCTTACTTGGCAATCTGAATGAGAACGATAACTAGCCAGCGTCCAGCTTCTCCCCACAGCTTGGCGGCTCCCATCTCAGTGAAAACCTCCACATACTCCAGTACAGACAACCAGGTTAACAGCCTCTGTTGAGAGAGAGACTACACAAACACACAGAAGTGTAAGATCGGGACAAAACACATTTTTTCTAAATGTTTCTTTCAAAAGAAAAAGTTTAGCTCTACTGTTTCATAGCAATTGTAAATTATGCATTGCTGCATCTGGTAGATCTAAGACTAGATCTAAGAGTGGATTGTGTCTTGCTTTAAACTTTCTTTTTTTGTTTTATGTTATCTCTGTTCTAAACGTTGGGGAAAATGTAAAAGCCCTTTCACCCCAAAAAGTGTAACGAATAAACCTCAGGCTGCAGAAAAAAAATTCAAATACTAATCAATACAATATACATGTAACATTTAATTGCTGCAGGTTAGCATCATACTCGGAGTTTGTTTTAATTCATTCTGATGAACACTAAATCTGTTTTTTGCAAGTGAGATGAATTAATGCACATTCTCTCCCGTTATGTTGCAATTTGTCTAACAATTGTACATAAAATACAATAAATTCAATTTCATTTATATAGTGTTTTAAAACATATTTTATCATTGCACAGCAGCTTTACGGGAAATTAATTTCTACAATATGTTTATATATTGTAGAAACATAATATATTTAACTTATGACAACATTTGGTAATTCTGTAGCACAATTTTGGTAACAACAGTCCCAAATTCATAATTATGACCATACAGTCTGTAATTAAAGGAACAGCTCACCCAAAAACCACCGTTTACATTTTACAAGTCAGTGGTGACCCAAAACAACCTGGTTCAGCAGAACCAAGAAATTCATACAGGTTTGAAACTACTTCAGAGTGAGTAAATGATGACAGAATTTTCATTTTTGGGTGAACTTTTACTTTAATGTGCACAAAATACTAGGAAAATAAGCATTGGATCGGGACTCTGTATCAGCATATACTTAATATTCAATGATTAGGATTGGATCAGGGGCACAAAAAACCTGACCGGGACCTCCATAATATAAGCTCTGATTGGAAGCTTCACCTGTCAGTCATGTAAATAGCGGTTCTTGGTTAGAAGTTGCAGTGAGGACTAGACTTCATGGTGTTGGCTGGAGACTAGTTGAACTATTAAACTCATTTTAAAGTCAAACAGCCTCTGAGGAGGTCCATTAAGGTCATGGCTCAAATGCAAACTCATTCTTCCTGTCCCTATGGCTAAGCCGCTCAGAAAGCAGCGGTCTTTAAAAGCGTTTATTCTGACAATGCAACCCGCAATGATAAACACGCCTCTCAAGTACAAACATAGGGAAAAAACAATGAAGGAGCTTTGTAAACTCTGCTTGCTACCAAAAATGAAATGTGTTTGTCTGTTTTTTCACACACACTGCCCATTTCAAAGTAGTTCTGAGCAATGCCAGGCTGTCATCAGCAAGGCGAAAAAGGTGGATAGCAACAAGTCTATTGCAGACCAGTGGTAGAGTTGGAGAAAAATGCATTTTTGACGATGTGCAGGCAAAGCAGCATGCTGCGCCTTTGAACGCACAACTTTGAATCTTCTCTCTTGATGCAGAAACAGACTGTTTCACAACAGAAAACTCTCAGATGTAGATTTTATGGTGGTTGCCATGCCAATTGCACATGCACATATCAGTCCTTATGCAAGTGTGATGATAAAGCAGGGAATAAAAAGAAAAAGAAAGAAAATCAATCTTTTAATAGGTAAGAGAGCTTGATACATGAAAACATAATGTAAGTGCCAGAACTCAAAACACAATGGAACCGTCAGAAAGACCATTTTTAAAGACGTCAAAGAGTGATTGAAGTTTACTTTTAACGAAGTCCCTGCTCATTTCAGTCTAAAGGTCCATTCACACCAAGCACGAGAACTATAAAGATAACAGTATAGCGAACAATATCATCTGTTTGTTCTTGTGTCTGCAGCTTTAAATTCTCCAGCTTGTGATAGCAGGATGGATTCTGATTGGCTGCCAATGTTTGTATCTGAAAATAAACCCAATGACGCTCTGTTTCTTTATCATTATAGATGTGGTGTGAACTCTGCTGTTACTTAATATTGAGAACGATTTTTAGATCTTTATCGTTATTGTGCTTGTATGAACAGGCCTTAATTGTTGGCACGATGCAATATAAGAACCGTTTTATTTTTTGAGTGAGTGGATCATCCCCCCCCCACCATTTATTAACATAATAAGATAAAGAAACATAATAACTTATAAACCCTTTAAGGGACATGCATTACCACGGGCAATGTCCGAGAGAGATTCTTCCTCAAGATACCATCATTCAGCAGCACTAAAAGGTTAGAAGCTGAGTAGACTGCAAAACAAAGAGGAAAAACACACAGGATAATTAATTAATGCAAACAACATTATTACAAAAGATGATGAAGTAAAGCAGGGAATCCTTACCCAACTCTGAGATTTCATGGGAGTCTGAGAAGCGACCTGCAATGAAAAAAGTAATAACTTTATGTAATCAAATAATATAAATCATATATGAATAAGGTGACTTCACTGATCAGTCAGTGTAACGTTTCCATATTTCAGTTTGTGCCATTTCATAGTTTTGATGACTTTTAATCTAATATGTGAACATAGAAGCTAATAAAAACTGAGCAGGCTTGTCCAAATTAAACTCATTGTACAATAAACAGGTTGGCATGACAAGTTTTAGATCGTAATCTAAAACTACTAAAACTTTTAATGCGATTTATAATCTCCCATGTATTAGGTTAAATGAAATATTTGTATGCAAAAGTCACCTCCCGCATACATCTGACATATTTTAATGTTGTTGGAAGAAAACAAGTAACCAGATACAGATCACAAAAACATAAAACAGAAGTTTGCATACTGATATATCTAACTTTGGTGCTGTTGTATAAAACGTGAGCGGTTATGTTTACTTTCACTTCGACATGCAGACTCTCACCTGCGATCAGGTAACTCAGCGCGCGAACTGCGCTCTCCAGATGAGACGCAGCTGCAGGGTTCGACCTCACATACTCCTGATAACGCTCGTAAACGCGACTTAATTTATCCATGTAGAGGACCGACATCACAAACAAATTAATAAACTGCAAATCACACACGACACATCGCAGAAAACAAACGGAGAGTGACACTTCCGCATATGCAGACGTCTTCCTCTGACGCCACTTCCTGTACGGCGAACGCGAGCGCCATTTAAAGTCACAGTAACCTGTTTAAATTCTATTTACGTTTGCGTCTGTGATGCGTCTATACAAAGCGGTTCATTGGAGATGAACAGATGCAAGTGTACATAATAAGCGTGTCCCCACAAGGGTAGTAATACCAGTAATTTTCCGTCTTTGTAGGAATATTTTCTGTCCGCATAAAGTTTATAATAGCTTATATTAATCATAAAGATTGAAGATTGCATTTTGTTTTCTGTAAGGGTTTGATTAAAAGGATAAAAAAAACAGTGAGAGTTTGTTTCGTTTTTGTTTGTATTTTGTTTTATTTACTTTTTCAACACAATTTGAAATGTATTGCTAATTAATTAGTTAATTTTTTAGATTTGTAGTTACTGGTTGCTGTGTTCAGAATATAATAATACTTTGCAGTATTCTAAGGTTGATATGCAAGTATGTGTATCATTTAGTTCAGACAGATACAAGTTTAGACAGATTTAATTTAGTATAGTCAAGGACGAAGTTCAAGCATATGTGTCTAACATAGCTCTGCATTTTTGCCAAGCAGAATCATGAATATTTATAGTCTGGTGTCACCTGAATATAAATGAGAATATTGAATATAAATATGAGTATTAGCTGTTCCAAGTCATGGATACAGTACCAAATTTTGTATTTTATTGATCAGTACTTTTTAACTGCTGATCATGTGCTTTAGAGTACTATTTTATTGTAGTATACTATACACACACATTATGCAAAAACAGAATACCATATCAGACCCTGTAATGTATGCATAACATGCTTATTCACAGTATGCCCTTTTTCTAATTGCATGAAATACCCAGATGTGCGACAAAAATGTGCATAAATGCTGTGCTTGGTTTGATATTTTTTAGTGACCAGATTGCAATGAGTTTATAACATTGTTGCGTAATACTGTTTTTTTAGACTACAGCTGTTTGTTTTACAGTGTTTACTGCACTAAGCAGTATGCATGTCTGAAAATGTTCTCTCTTCAAACCGGTAATCTTCTAAAACCTCTTCAACGGGTCAACAGCACAGACAGGGATTAGAAAACCTCCAGATGCATGACCCAAAAATTGAATATAGCCCACAACCATCATCAGCGCTTTCAAATGAACTGGAATTAATTGAGCATACGCGTTTATAGAAGCAATCCACTTTGGTTTCTTTAAAAGGTTAATGATCCATTTCTCGCTTTATGTTAATAACTGAACACTAGAGGTTGCAGAGACACACAGATAAGTTAAAGCATCACTGTTAGAGTGTGGCCTGTGTTTATTGGCAGAACAACAGAAAACAGGCCCAGCTGGCACTGCTAGAGATGGGCAGAGTGGACAGGCATGAAGACCACTGCAGATCAACTGAAGGATGAAACAGGATAACATCACAAGAGTGGATTAGGAGTTGGATAAAATGAGAGCGAACGAGACCTCATTTTATAGGCATGAATTAGTTTTGAATATAGATAAAATCTGCATTACCCCCTGACTTGACATAAATCAGATTTTATAATATATCTGAAATTGAATTCTGGTATTAACATATTTTAAAGGGAATGTTCAAGGCATATTTCACTGCTTCTTGCACGGTTATATCCCGCATGAAAGGGAGGAAAATACATGAAATATGAAATTTCCCCCTCCAAAAAATCATATTTTGCCATTATTTCCATTCTATCTTGTCATTTCAAACTGCTTTTATTCATTTATTTTGTTTTATTTTTTCCGTCAGTCGAACACACACAAACAATATTTCGAATTTTTCTTTGAAATTCAAAAATGAAAGATATTTTCCATGCAACGACTTGATGTTTATAAAACAGACTACTGATCAAAGGTTTGATTAATTCATATATTTTTATGTTTTTGAAAGAGGCCTCCAATGCTCGCCAGTGCTGCATATATTTGATGAAAAATACAGCAAAACAGTGATGTTTTAAATATTAATACGAATAATATAAGCTCAATTATTAATCATAAGAACCATTATTAATAATTAAGCATGAATAATAATTAAGCAGCAAATCAGCATATTATATAGGAGGATGATTTCTGATGGAACGTAAAGACACAGAAGACTGATGTATAAATAAATATATCAAGTTAAGTTTTTAAATCTAAATATATACATAATGTAGAGACAGGCATACAGTGAAAGTCTCTGTGGGTGAACTATACCTTTAAGTCATGTTTATTAGGTCACTGTGTGTAAAAATAATGCAGCTATATTTAAGGGCGAGATTGTTTGTCCTTTAACAGATTCTTGACTCTTGAATCGCATGGCTAATTATGAGTGTTGACACTATATTAAAGGCATTCTTGGAAATAACGTGATGTGACAAGACACAGTTAGAGGGAGTTGATTCACTTCGCTCATGTACAGTGATGATATTGTTGTTTTTTTAGGCAGGCTCACTTCTTTCTTTCTCTTATTTAAACCTCTAAGATAGAGTTCAGAGTCCGTTTCCTCTCTGAATTACATTTTAATATCTTGCATCCTCTTGGCGGTATTTGAATTTGATTGGCACACGGTTCACCACTGTCCTGTGATGATTAATGCAGTCTTAATCAAAACTACAGATTTAATTTAGTATTTGATCCCTCTGTTATATCCCTCATGCATACTGAGAGAATGAAGATGACATTCTAAGTGCTTGCGCAGGTCTTTTTAATTGATGATTGTACAATGTCATTGTAAAAGTCTAACTGCAGCAGCTGTTTACATGTTTTCACTTCCGTCAGCTGAAAAGGAACAATTCTGATTCAAATACGCCGTATATGAATCAATAAATAGACAGTAAGACGTAGAAATGTCTACATGTCTTTTTGGTTACCTTAATCATCTATGAACGTAAATATACCAAAAACAGTAATAAATGCTGCAAATATTAAAATGTCAAAATATTGTAGGTATTAATTTTGCGCTGCCTAAATGCGCGAGTGTTACATGATTGTTTAAATGTAGCATTTAAAACAATTACTGTTTAAATATTTTTTATAAATTGTTTTTATTTTATATAGTTGCAGCATTTTAATATTGTGCATCCCTAAAAACTAACTTAATTTAAGTAAAACCACTTAATCTTATCTGAAAAAAGAGGTAACGCATTCCAATAAGATTCATTGGTTAACCAGTTATTATTTAACCAATATGAACTAAGATTGCCTAATGACACATTTTTTTGTAAAGTGTCACTAAAAAGAACATTTATTAAAAGCCAGAAATGAAAATATATGATACAACCTCTTGAAATGTCACTGAATGACCTGGCTGCAGATTTTCAAATGAAAAGACTGGATTTAAATCTAAAAGCTGTCTGATTCTCTGTTCAAATAAATGGCTTCAGTCTATCTTTAGATCAGATGAAAGGGCCAGGTTCATTATTACCTCTAGGAGGGAAAGGATACACTTTAATAGACGCTTCCCTTGAAGATTAGAGGGGTCAAAAATCTAATTTTTCTTATCTAAAATAGTGAGTGCCATGAAGCCAGGGCTTTCCCCCCGGAGCTCCCGTTAGCCTGTGGTCTGCAGATTTGAAGGTGAGCGATGGTGTTCATGATTTAGCACAGCAGTTTGATGACATCTCTGTCCCACCGGCGCTCCGTTGAGGGTCATTCGTCAGACATGAGTGATGCTTATGAAGGGAACGAGTGTAGATTAGACATCCCTCTCTCCACTCAACGCTTCCCCGGATCTCTTCTGTTTTGGTGCGGGCAAGCTGCTCCTTACGTTTTCTTCAGAAATTGTCAGTGTGGCTCTTACTTTAATCTCAGCCTTCTTTGCCATCTTCAGTCATGGTTTTGCATTCATCTTTGAGAGCTGTCAACGGACGAGTTCAAAGCAAAAGTCAAAATATGGAGTGCAAATCAATGTCCCAATACTTACTTCCTGTCCTGCTTTGACACACAGAGAAACCTGTCTGAGGAGCTCATTAAAACAAACATGCTGATAATTTCATTGCATTGATATCCCGAAGCAAAACTACTGACACATGCAGTGAAAATGAGCAAAACTGCAACCCAAATTCAAGACAAGGATGCCAAAAATATCTCTGCGCAATTCAACAATCTATTATATGCCTTTTGCAATTGAAGTAAAATGTGAAAGTGAATGAAAAGTGGCATTACATTTGGATCAGCTCATGTTGCATCAGATTTCATTTGATGTGTTTTTACAGTGTTTAACCAGTCACACACATTTTGTTTAAGCTTATAAATGTAATGCTCAATCGGAGTCGCTTTTTTTAATGCAAAATCTCACTGATTGAATTCTGAATGTGAATTCTCACAAATTCTCTCGTCATACACAATAAAGTAGATGGAATATTCTTTTGGCACATGCTTTTTTAATATAACATTATGCAGTTGTTAATGAAACCTAAATGCTTTTTCTGTTCCTCCTTTGCAGCAAAACCATGTGAAATGTTGATCAAATTCGATTGTTAACAGTCTAAAGTATTCTGATCGATTGAATTAATTGGTTAAATTATTTAACGAAAGACAACACAGACACATTTAATAAATTAATTATAAAAAACATTTAACCATTTCAAGCCATTTTTTGTTTCTGACCCTGCCCTGTTAAAAAAAAAAATGCATATGCTGGTTGGGTATGTTTTGAAGCTGGTATGCTGGTTTAAGCCAGTCTTTAGCTGGTCATGTGCTGGTCTTAAAGGAAAACACAGTTTATTCATATTCCACTATATTCTTCCCTCAACTAAGACAAGCTGATACATATCTCTCCCGTCAGTGTGTGTGCACTTAATCATTCTGGAATTAATCATTGAAGATTCCAAAATTTTTCCTATTTAAAGTTGAAAAACATATAAAAAATAACAATAAAAAGCTACACATTATGTGTACAAATGTACACATGTACACATACACATACAAATACAAAAATACACATTATATACACATATATATAAAAAAATAAACCCGGTTAAGTTGAATTTACTTAAAAAATGTAAGGAAACTTAAAAAAAATGTAAGTAACAGTTACTGGAAAACTTGAAGTAATCATTTCTTAAATATAAGTCATTTTAACAACCATTTTAAATTTAATTTACTTAATGCTTTTAATTTGTCTAATTGCTCCATTCCTCTAATTGCATTAAATTACAGATTGCCTTAAAAAACACTGAAAATGAAATAGAAACAGTATGTTGTTCTGACAAACGCTTAGTATTTTTTACTTAAACAAGAGTTAGAGTTACTAAAAAAGAACTGTAGTGCACTGTGGCAGAATAAATTATATAATTGCTTTGTTTCACAGTTGTGCTGTCTTGTGTCAGTAATAGCACAACAAAAAGAGCAAATAAAATTGTTATACAATTAATAAAATTAAATTGTTGTGATTTATCACTTTTCTTCCTTTGAAGCCAAATAAGAAAATTATAACAATGTAGACAAAGTTCTAAGTGCCCGACCAAAGGAAACACTATTCACTATAATGGTAAGTAAAAAAAAAAACATTTTAGGAAACTCTTACGTGCATATGTGATGTTAAGTTATATTGAAAATGCAACATTGAAGATGACTTTGTTAAACGAGTGAATTCAGCTAGTGAAATATAACAGACATGAGGAAATTTTTCTTCTTCTTCTGTTGTTATTTTGTGCATTAGCAACAAATTAGTGCACTGCTGCCTCTCACTGCTTTAGTGTCATTGGTTCCTTTGTGGCTACTTGAATATTTTAAGTAAGTGTCACTCAAAGCAAGTAAGTAAATTGTTTTATTTGCCTTGAAAGTTGCTGTAACTTGGTAAAACCTAGTAAGTATAACAACTAAGTACAGCTTACTAACTAAGTAAGGTGAACTATTCGGTTTTACAGTGTATATTGTATGGTGGAAAAGCAAATTTGCAGCATTTCGACCTCGGCGCAGACTATCATCACTCCTTGGTTGTATTGACGGAAGGGAGAGAGAGAAGGGGAGTTTTCAGGAGTGATGATATTAATGTGCCGAGGTCAAAGTGCTGCAAAGTGCTCTTCTGCCATACATTATAGTTTAAACTAGCTCAAACCAGCAACCCAGCTTCAAAATCAGCATATGCTGTTTTTTATTCAACAGGGTAAGCCATGTGTCCTGAAGAAGAAACATGTTTTCGTAGCTGTACGTCTCTTCTATGAGACATGCTCAGTCATTGACTGTCAAAGTAATACTCTTCCAGTGTGTGGTGGGCTTTTTTATTGTGAGCTGTGACAGAGTCAAGGTGCATGTATCCCAGATAAACTAAAGACAGGTTCGTATGAATCATTTCGGATGTATAAATAATACATCCAGTGGATTATAAAAGAAATGAATTGAAACATCACTCTCAGAGGAATTGTGCTATAAAGCTCTCATAAAACATGGCTATGGTGGTGTGTAAATTTCCAGGTCCATCCATGAGTCCTGACAGCCGTATTGTTTACATGTGATCTACAGCTGGCAGCCGGGGGCTTTGAAGATTTTTTTTGTAGCTTCACTTGAAAGAAGATGCCGCCCATCCCACCAGGGAGCCCACTGATTGACAGGAGACTTCATTTGTATACGCCTCTTTTGTGAATAATTAATTGAATAAGTCGAAGAAAGTGGAGTGATTAAATATTAACGAAAACACACTTTTTTGGTCTATTTTTAAAAGCACTATTGGACAACAAAATCAATGTTTAGGGACATTGTGTTGTCTCTCTCTGTCTTTCTCTCTTTCTTCTGTAATAGGGTCATTGTAAAGAAATGGTGCCATTTCTGACTGAAAATGTCAGCATTTTCATTTCATTCTCTTTTTTTTTTTTTAACTCAGGCCCAGAGCTCTGCGCACTAGTATTAATACTATAGGGCAACATGTTTTTATTGGTCACAACCCAAAATTTTTAAAGTACCACCATAAAAAAAAAATACAAAAATAAAAAATAATGTATGTTGTCTGTGTATCTCTAAGTTAATCTATTGTTCCAACACTGTCATATAAAGTAATTTACACATATTTTCATATCAATTGATTAGATAATTAGGGTAATATCACACGTTTTCATGCTTTAATCCAGTCAATTTAGAGTTAATTAAGTTTCTGTTTTTTCCCACAGTGTTTATATCGATCATATGTTATTTATGTGTTTTTACCATTTATTATTTTGTTATAATACAGTAAACAGCTGTAACCCAGTAAAATTGGATGGTAATCCACAGGGAAAGGCTATTTGAGAAAACACAAACACTTCATTACAAATCATTGTTATTAGCCTACATTACCAAAATAATAAAATGATAATGATCATGTTAGAATTTATTCTCTCTTTTAATAAATATAGGCTACTTATTCTAGTCATGGAGATACAAATGGCAGTTTCTTGAAAAAAAAAAAAAACCCAGTTAAACATTAGAGCAGTGTAAGACAAAAAAATAAATATGCATTTCAAAATCAATTTCAAATCATCCGTGCTTAGAATAGTTCAATACTAACTGAGCCTCAATCCCAGGGTCTTTGTTAGCGGTCAGTTCTCATGCAGATGGTAGTCTGTGTTGGTTTTCTCTGGCACATCTTTCGCAACAGAAATAGAGATGGAAAAGCATGTCGGATCGTAGGGACAACCACAGCTGCGCGCTTCCCGTTCTTATCCCTTTTCCTCCTGCCATGAGTGTGTGTGTGGGTCTCAGAAAGCAATCTCACGGTAATGAAATCACACGCGCACACATCCACCTGGCCAATCTTGCTGTAATGAAGGCTGCTTGCACACACACCTGGGCCAAGGAGGATGGAGATGGGCCCGGACACCACGATGTTGGCAGGCCATAGAGGAGCTGATGCAAGGCACAAGTTTCCCCGCAGGTGCCTGTTTAATTTAAACGAAGACAGAGACGCCTGTTCTGGCCAATCAGCTGATTGGCTGACAGGAGGAATTCTAGCAGACTGCAGTGTTTAATAAAGACAAAGCCAATAACTTAAACCATGAGCCATCAGCTGTGCTGGAAATGAGGACTTATTAAAAAGGACTTATTTTTAAACTCATTTCTATATACTTACTGTATCAATGTCTTTTTTTTTAATAAAATTAAAATGCATGATTTTACTGCACATATTTTTGCATATCATTTCATTTCACATAGTCAATGTTCAATACCAAGTTTAATCTCCAATTTATAATTAGTAAATAGCAACTTTACAAGTTGCTTTTTCAATAGCATTGTGTGACAATAACCAAATACATCCAGCCAGAGGTCAGAAGAGAGTGCTGGTTTGAGCTGTGATAAGACTACAGTAACTGATTATAGAGGTATGCAGAAGAGCATCTCTGACACGTCAAACCTTGAAGTAGATAGGCTACAGCAGCAAAAAAACAGGAAACTGACATTACAGTTATTATCAAAATTGGACAATAGCAGATCGGAAAAAGGTTTCCTGGTCTGAACAGTCTTGATTTCTGCTGCTACATTCAAATGGTTGGGTCAAAACTGGGTGTAAACAACACAAAAGCATGGATCCATCCTGTCTTGTATCAATGTTTCAGGCTGCTGGTGGTGCAGTGGTGAGTAGATGCTTTCTTGGCACACTTTGGGCCCCTTAGTACCGACTGAGCATCAATCAGTCTGAGTGTTGTTGATGACCACAGTGTTCCCATCTTGTGATGACTACTTCCAGCAGAAGAACACACGTCAGCAAGCTTAAATCATCTCAAACATGACATGAATTCACTTTACTGACATGCCCTTCACAGTCATCAGATCTAAATTCAATAGAGCACATTTGGGATGTGGTGGAACTGGAGATTCGGATCAATGGATGTGCAAATCTGCAGCAAATGTTTGACGCCATCATGTCAATAAAGACTAAAATCTCTGAAGAATACTACCAGCACCTTGTTGTTAGATCAACAACATGAACACTTTATAAAGGTGAGACAAGAGGATTAACAAGGGGGCAACAGGGGAAACAGTGGGGAACACGCTTCATAATAAGAGTCCTTAGAGTGCAGTGCAGAAACACAGACAAGAGCAACACACATAACAGTCCAGGGTGGAGTGCCCTCTGGTGGAGATAGAGGGCACTCTGGCTGGTGATCGTGACCGGTACTAACAAGGTGTGTTAGATGTTTTTTTAAAAATGGGTTGATTTTCATTTGTACCCAAAGGATACAAATAGCTTTTTTTCAGTCCTTAACATTTCCTGTAAATATTAATTAAACATTATAAAAATTATAGACTTTTTCACAGCTATTAGCATAACAGATGAATTCTTAATCATATCCACCTGCTGACTTCATATAATGCAAGACAATACTCATTCACTACCTGATTTACAGAAATGTTGGTACGTTTTTAAAAAAATATTTGAATAAAATGAAAACGAAAAGACTTTATTACCAGTATTACAATACAACATAGAGAACATAACACTGCTAGTGATGCAGTAATGTATGATTAAAATAACTGTCTTAGAGAGCAAGGAATTCATAGGACAAAAAGTCAACGAAAAACATTGCATCTTAAATATCTGAAAATAAGTGACCATCACAAACGTCGTCTGTCTCTTGGGATAAAAGCAGCTGCGTGAATGTTAAAGTTTGAAACAAAAATTAAACCATCAGCAAAAAGACTGACTGCATATACCCCACCCTGCTTACAAATAGAAGCAGCTGTTTAGAGGTTAATGATGATGTCACAAAAATTACCAGTATTTTGGAACGGATGTGTGAGTGGAAATTTTTTTTATGGAAATTTACTGGTATCACTGTGTGAAAGAGGTTAATGATGTTACTGTTAAAAAGGCCTGTTGTATATGAACTTTTATTTTGAAGTTTCTGGCGATCAGCTAGGGTGTGAAGGCACCGTCAATGAAACAAAGTAAATTAGTTCCGCC
>JAUMHR010000075.1:3064978-3075979 GCA_032361145.1 Enteromius fasciolatus | reverse complement strand
TCTCTATGCAATGTGATGTTTGGGGTGGGGGGGCCCCAACTGCAATGAACCAGCTTTGGGGGGGCCCAGCTTGCAAATGGTTGAGAACCCCTGGTATAGACGATGAGACGTTCACGGTAAAGATCTGTTTGAAGCATATCTCTCCACTTTTTAAGACCCACAAGCAATTCTGGAGAACCGAACACAAATACTGAATCGGCCAGCTGCGATGTCAGCGTCTGTTGTTTCATGTTTGCACTCAAACGCGGCTGATATCTTCTCCTCAGTTAGGTACTTCACTTGATCTTTCATAATAGATAGGAAGGGACACACAACTAGTAGAATTGGATCTGCTGGGAATCCTTCTAAATGCTGACAAAGGGTTGGCCAGGCTTGGAAAATAATACTCTTTCCAAATCCTGTCGACAAACAGGCTAAAATATCTCTTTTTGTCTCCACTAAGGGCCTCAAACAAAACTCCTGGACATCTCTTAAAAAATCTATGCCGTGAACCTTGCATACTTTTGAGAATCCAACGTTTAACTGATCATGTAAACACGACAGTTTTTCTTTTGCAATCACACATCTGTGCTTTGTTTCCCGGCGGACCGAAAATAAACCTGACACTTGCGTCCCCCAGAAATCTTAACCAATTTAAAAATTTTAACCAATCATTTGAAGACTTCGACATTGCTGAAGGGTTTTCAGTTAAGCGTACCATATGCATCAGAGAAGAAATTACTCGAGAGTGATTAAATAGTGACGGAATTTTCATTTTTGAGTGAACTGTTCCTTTAAAGACATCCGCCTCCTCAGTATAATCCAGCAATATTTTTGATCTTCTCATCTTTTATGTTGTTTCTTGATTCTGCATGGCCAATTATAGCGTTCTATGGTCAAATAGTGTTGTATATTGATGCTGTATGATTGTTTATCCCACTCTGCAGCACTAGTTTTATGACTGTTGTTTATATCACTGTTTGATATAAACAGCAACCTAGGTATTGGAGGTATTTACTATTTTTTCTCTATTTTATCAGCAGCCTTGGTAGTAGTTTTGAAAGTATATTTTCACCATATGGATTTTTAAAACGTCTTTGTTTTAGAGGTATAGGTCATGAACCAAAACAACCAGCCATGAGGTGAATCACAACATTACATGACTTTGATTTGAAGCAGAAAGGTATTTGAGAATTGGACAAAAGGACAAAGTGCAGTTAAAGAACTACAATCCTATGAAGCATTGTGAATTAATAGGAATAAAAATGATGGATAAATGTAAAACTATTGATTTCATTGGAGTGAATGGCTCTTTTAGGGGATGTTTGCCTCATCTCTCCCATTTTTAAGTAATCATCAAAAACCAATTGCCCTATGGAGAAAATTAATGGGATTTTTACTTTTAGAACCTAGAATAATTATTTTGCAATTCCATTTAAAATTAAGGCATTTTAGTGTCATACTAAAAGTCTTTCTGTGTCCTAATGTTTTGTTAATGATCTCATAATAGGCCTTTACTGGGAACAAAGTTGTAAAATACTGCAAAAAATTTGCAAAAAGATGCAATAAAAATAAATTAAGAGAAATGTCATGACACTATAGTGTATATCTATATTCAATTCTGAGATCAGGTTGGTGCTGTAGATTAGTTTCTGATTATTTTTCGACCAGTCTAAAAACTGTGTGCAAGGCAGATTTTTTTTCCAGCTTGTTTGATATTAAAAAGTCTGTTTTGTAAAGTGAGCAATTTGCACATTCGAAAGAAGATTGCCTGAATTCTGATTTCCTCTTCCTGTCTGCAATCCATCTTCCTTCTGTCCTAATCACCATCCACACAGTTCAACACATTCACATCTGTCAGGCTAAATCTTCTTTTCTCTCTCAGGTCTGATGTGCTCTCATTTGGCAGAATTGCCTGAAATGGGCTTTTGTGTTGACTGTTTTGATGTGTGACAGTCCTGATATTTTCTCTCTGCCTGCGTCTTGTTCTGAGGCTGACCCTGGTTAAAGCGTTCCACCTGATGCCGCTCTCTCGTAGTGGCATTCTGGGTGATTGGGAATCTGATATTAATCTAGGTAGAGTTGGATTTGTCATTGTTCCTTCTCCGGGGCTCTTGGATTGGATCCCATTCAGGGATAAGGCTGATTTTGATTGGTGCCTGCTCTCAGGGCATTGAGTTGGATCTATTTTGAAATTCTCCAGTCGTTAAGAAAGTGGCTGGATTTTAAGGGTCTCTCTGATTGCTTCGATTCATTGGACCTGTTTTTCAAGGGTCCAAAAAAATACCATGTAGCTTGGACTCACATGCACCTCTCTTTTCGATTATTTTTGCTTTTAGGATGAACTATAGATCTTTCTGAGAATAAGACATTTTTTTGAGCAGCAAATCAGCATATTAGAATGATTTCTGAAGGATAATGTGACACTGAAGACTGGAGCAATGATGCTAAAAATCCAGCTTTGCCATAGCAGGAATTAATTCAAATTGAAAACATTAGCCTAATTTTAAAGTGCCCCTATTATGGGTTTTTGGAAATTACCTTTCATTTAGTGTGTAACATAGCTATAAGTGAATGAAAACATCCTGCAAAGTTTTAAATCTTTTTGGTCATTTCATGTTGGTCTGAATAAAAGTGCAAAATCATTCTTTGTCACTAAGTGTCGCTTAAAGGACATTGACCAATCACCAGATTTTCTTCTAGCTTAACGAGTTTCTTCATGTATTAAGGATAATGGCCTGTCATGTAAACTTGCCATGTTGGTGTCTGGTTAATTTGTCCATCTTCTACCAAGTGACAGATGCATTTGTGCCAAAACTTTGTCGAGTCCTTGCATGGCTGTAACTCAAAGCTCTATAAACAGACTTGTGCTGGGTCAAGCTGTTCTTGCGTGAATGCTACCGAGGGACCTCTTCCCCTCTACTGTTTTGAGGGCTGCAGGCTGTATTTACCTCCCGCTCACTCACAGTCGCACCAGGAGCTCTGGAGCCATCTAAATTATCGTTGGAACAAACGGCTGAGGAGAAGTGCTTTTATACAAGGTGAAATGTTTTCTTAAATTGTTTGTCTCCATTAGAACTTGCTTGATCTATTAGCACAAGTACAAAAATCACTGGTCCCTGGATACAGAATAATGAACAAAATAATTGAGCAGCAGTCGATAAATAAAAGAACAATTGTTTATTATTCAATTTCAATGATTGTGGTCTGATATGTGCTGATGTATTAAACACGAAGAGAGCAGAAATATCGCGAATAGGGTAAAGATGATATCAAAGATAACACTCTGCAGTATGATTTGGTTAAAGTCTATGCTTTAGATTTCTGTCCATTTTACAGCCTTAGTTGATGGAGATTTGAGAGAGATTGACATGTGCTGTACCTGACATATTTCCACGTGTATCGATACTGAATTGAATTGAAATTTGTGTCAATCCTAATTTAGATGGCTGGATCACTTGAGTTAATTTCAGGTGTAAACTGGCCCCAGTTTGTATCTTCACACATTTCTGTTGAGGCATACCAGTCTTTCCATCTCAACTTGTGCGAAGACAAACACACATCCCGCATCTGCCCGGCGACAGCTATTACTGTGCCAGTCTTCATCAGTATCCCAGCTGCGGTTTAAGCCGAGACCTTCACCTGACAGTCAGAGAGAGAGCGGCCCCGGAGCTTGTGTTTAACACTCCAGTAAAAGACCCATGTCTGGCCGCTCTGGTCCCGGACAAATTCAATTTAATCCCCTGTCTCTGTATTGATGAATGGTGGGGAAAGTTCAGAGAGCAAATTAAGTTTCTTTTAGAAGTTTTGTTGTCGTTGTTGTTGTTGTGGTGGTGGTCTGTTGGCAGGCTGAGGCCTCAATAAGACGCCTTGTCTTTTTTTCGGCCCACAATTAAATGAACAGTCGGAAGCTCCGGTGGGGAAGGCTTTTAAATGCTTTAAGAGTTGTTTTACATCTAAGCTGAATCACCTAATTTGTAGCTTTGTCAGGTCATTGGTCATGAGAGGTTTATTAAGGAGAAGTCTCAGATCCATTAGCACTTGGCTCAGGTTCATATAGGGCTGGATGGAAACATTTTTAAAAGGTATTGAGGGGTGAAGAGCTCATCAGTTTATGGGGACAAACGTATCTCTGTTTGCCAGCACTCACCAGAACCCAGTGTAGAAATAAAAAGTGACCATTACTATGGTCAGAGGTGGCTTATGTGCGCTGCCTGCCAATGATCAACATGGAGCGGTTGGAAATGGGAAGACCTTTTTAACAAACTGTTTATTGCAGTTCGTAAAAAGGTTTAAATTTGACCATGATCTGACTCAATAATGAACTCAATCTTGGAGCAAACCCTGAGTATTAAACTTGCATTAACTTGACCAGTGCTGATAAATCAGTTGGCTTGTTGAGGTAGGAATGTGCTGTTTGTTTAATAAGTGTCGAATTGTTCCTGGTGAATAATAAAAATGGGAATAGAGATCACTCGTGCTGTTTTATGACAGTCTGAAAAAAAACAATTATTATTATTTTTTGGCCTGTCCAGCATTGTTCTGTTTATTTTATAGGCTGAATAAAATAAAAACACATGGGTTGTTAGTATGTCAGCAGGTCTAACAAGAGCAACAACAACCCTTGTTGAATGTGCATTAGCAGAGTACTTCAAATCCTACAAAACAAACTTGAAATGGGTAACACTTTAGCTGAGGTCCTTTAGTCCTAGGATTCTCACTGCTTATTAGCATGGATATTGCTAGCATATTGACTGTTTATTAGTACTGTAAAGCTATAGTGGACTTTACAATAAGGTGTTCATTGTAACAATAACATGAACAAACAATGAACAGTGCATTTATTATTTGTTAATGAAAATACAGTTTATTTGTTTATTCATGTTAGCTCACAGTGCGTTAACTAATGCTAACAAACACAACTTGTAATTTTAATAATGCATTACTAAATGATAAAATTAACATTAACTAAGATTAATAAATGGTGTAGATGTATTGTATATTCTTAGTTCATGTTTGCTAATGATGTTAACCAGTGTTAACTAATGACCCTTATTGTAAAGTGCTATATTAGTACTTTAAAGGATAAAACATATTCTACATGACCATATACTGTATTAGACACCTTACCTACCTCATATGCACCTAAACTTGACAATTGCCTTGCTAACTATTATTACATTATCACATTAGGAGTTTACTGAGTTTATAGTTAATAGTGAGTTAATTGCAATAACTTGCTCTCAAAATAGTGTGACCAAAAAGGGTATTTATGCTTTCAAAAAAGCAAAAAGCATTGTGGTTGCAAGCATTTCATAGGAAAGAAACCTTTTTAAGGCATTTAAAAAAATGTAGTTCAAAACTGCATCTTTTAATTCCTCATCAACTCAACTTTACCAGACAAATTCCTTACAAATCCTTTATTGTACACTGTAAGCCAGGAGTGAATGCAGGTTGATCCCAGGGATTTTCTGCTATGAATCTGAATCTTGTTTCCTTTAAGGCAGTCTAATATATCCAGCTATATCTGCACATCTGCCACCATGAAAATATTATGGAGGGATTGGAGGAAATAACCAACATTTGGTGACTTTGATTATCCACTACAGTAAACAAGGCACGCTTCCAGTGAATGCCAGAGGCAATATGTGCTAGGCATGATGGGAAACCATATTCACTGATCCTTGACCCCAGCCATGCAGCGTGTTTTGGACCTATGTAATTAAAATAAAATCTTTAACCCAGCAGAACATACAGAATCATTCCCCCATACACAAATACTTAAGCGCACTGACCGAAAATGTGCATATATATGCATTCAGGGATTGTCCATCTGGGTTGTCAGCACTAAGCTTCATCCAGGCTTAGCTTTTGGTGGATCGGGGGGCATGTGAGGCAAGAGGACGCCCGCAATCAAATCATTATTTCAGAGCTGCCGACAGAAACAGCATCTGTAGACGGGATGATTGGATTTTGCTCCGTTTTTAAACACCACATTAAATTACAGCCGTAGTTCAACAGTGCAAGTTCACAGAAACAAATAAATATCAAAGCTGGACTGATTGTAGTGGTTTGTTTCTTTTTCCACTCATATTTGCTCCTGTTGTCAGCTTTACTAAATGAAAAAAAGATATTTGCCAAGGAACCCAGCTAACAAAAAAACGTTTGCGCGGTATGTTTTTGCAGGCCCACTTCATTTTAAGCTCAGATTCTCACTTTAAACTAACTTCTGCCTTAGTGGACTCTTAATTTGCTGCGTATTATTATGTGTTAAGTTTAGCTATCATGCAATGCAAGAAATTCCCTGGTAGCGGGGAATACAAATGTGTGTTGTTAGCGTGTTAATGCACCACATATGATTATGTCACACAGGTAAAGTATGCAGCATTAGCAGAGGCACGTGTGGGAGTTATAGGCGCTTTGCATCGTGGGATTTGACTTAATGAGATTCATCACTCATAATGGATTTCCATTTTGTTTGCGTCGTTCAATGCACATTTGTGCGCTATGTTTTTATTCCACCACCTACCTCTTTACTATATGTGTCTTGCATATGAATGATGGTATACTAGCAGCATGCAAACAATTACATGTAATTAACTGGCAATTAGCATGACACCTAGATACACACAGCTGCTTGTTTGTTTCTTTTATCCATGCATTTTCTAAAGCTTTGTCCCTCTCTGTCTGTCCATCACTCCGTCTTCTTCTGTGTCTAATAAATAAAGTGATTACATGCTTAAACACACAAACACAAATATGTCAAATACACAATACCTATGTCATTTCCAACCCATTATCACTGTCATGATTGTGGGGCCCATTATTATTATGTGCAATTATCATTTGCACCATTTGTTTTGTCAAATTTGTGCTGTCTGTTTTTAGTGATATTGATGGCTTTTCACGTGGACCACTGTGTAAATCTCTGCTATAAAAGGGGTATTTAAAATTGTAGATTAATTTTGAAATTCACAGTTTGATCAGACTTTCAAATCTGTCCAAATGCAATCATCCCAGTTCACTTAAACTGAACAAACTAAAATACAAATGGAAACTAAACACTATAAATCACTACTGGATAAGTTATCTGATGATATTACGTATTTTTATTTTTAGTCAATAAGGATGTAGTCGATAATGGATAGTTAATTGTTATATTCCCTTGTTTTCGTAATTTATTGAGTCGTTATATGTTGTAACTCTAATTTGCACTTCTGCATATTCAGATACATATGTCATGCCATGTTTGACGTCAGTGATGCCATTGATTTGTGCCAAGCTGAAATATGCAGAGTCATCCTCTAGACAAGGAGAAATAAGACATATCCAATATAACCTACCTAATTATATTCCAGGATGTCTCATATTAACTGAAATCAAACGAAAGCATCTAAAACATAATGACATGGGATATATGACTGCACAAAAAAAGCTCCAGACTCACCTTTCTACTTTCCTCAATGTGTTCCTGTTAGTAAGAAGTGTGTGTGTGTGTGTGTTTACCCATTATTTCAATGCCATGCATGTTTGTGAATACAAATTGTAATGCCTTTCAGTGCCCTCCTTCAGGGGAAAGGCACAGTCTACTTTTAATCAAATTAAACAGACACAGTGAGGATGGAGGATGCCTATTTTAGAAATATATCTGACAGCTGCATTTACTTTTGGAAGCCCGGTAAACCAGCAATTAGTTTCTAATACTAAAGTTATTTACACCTTCATTCTCTTCAGAGGAGATATAAAGGTACAAAAGCTGTCACTGGGGCAGTACCTTTTCAAAGTACCTTTCAGTACACTTATTTAGTATTAGGTTCACATATATACATTTTAAGTACTAATATGTACCTTTAAGGTACCCACATACGAACATGTACCTTTTATAAAGGTACATCCCCAGTGACAGCATTTGTACCTTTATTTCTGAGAGTATGTGTTTAAAAAGAGTACTGTAATGAAATAATAATTTCCAAAGAACATACTTGTGTGAACTCAAGGTAATGTTCTTTTAGGCCTATATTAAATGCAATTAATAGAACTTATGAATGTTTTTATTTAATTATTTATTTATTTATTTATTTACCCACTTAAGTAGGACTTAAATGTTCAGTAATATCAAATAACACTTAATATTATTATTTATATTATTTTATTTTATTTTATTTTTTTATTACATTTATTATGTTAATATTATATACAAATATTAATATATGTGTACTTTTGTATAGCATGTCAACATAGGATTAATATTTAATTATGTAAAACGTACTTTAAAGTAAAACTTAATTTGCATTATTAAAACAAAAAACACTTTTTCAGAGTCTATTAAGAAATATGAAAGTGTGCTCTTCGAAAGTGGCTTTTAATTTTATTAGTATTGTCTGTAAGTACAGTTAAAAATACACTGCCCTCCAAAAGTGTGGAAACACCCCCGGCAAAGTGTGGTTTTGGGTGACATCAGCATAAATCCTTATCATTTTCTGGTGCAAATACTGTACATTAAAGTAACTTGACATTATCATTGAAGATTATTTTCATTTTGATTACATAATAATGGCAATATATACATGTCAGAGTTAAATTAAACATTAATGAAACATTAAGAAATTAAACATAATTATATATAAATATATATTTTTAAATATATGTTTATATAATAAAAAAAAAAAAAAAAAAAAAATTAATATATACCCTGGCTGACGCGTGCAGCGTGAAACCAGCGTAACAAGCTCATCTGGGTACTGCCCTCGCAAAACCGCATGTGACGTGCTGTGAGTGATGCGTGTTATCTCGAGATCAGACGAGTTATGCTCATCTCCTGTCCTTGAAAATATAATTGGCTGAATTGTATAAATGCTGGATTAAGGATCGTGTGGGGGGTTAAATCAAGATTGCGATCTTTTAACGATTGTAGCAGCTTAAATATATATATATATATATATATATACTGTATACAGTATCGTGCAAAAGTCTTAGGCCACTAGTATTTTCACCAACAAAAATGGTTTTAAATTGGTAATTTTGATCTTTTGCGGTAGAGTGTCAGTTTAAGTTTCCAAACATTTTTTTTTTCTTTAATTGTAAATGTTACTTC
Organism: Enteromius fasciolatus; assembly: GCA_032361145.1. Taxonomy (NCBI): domain Eukaryota; kingdom Metazoa; phylum Chordata; class Actinopteri; order Cypriniformes; family Cyprinidae; genus Enteromius; species Enteromius fasciolatus. The sequence continues at coordinate 3,066,906 of JAUMHR010000075.1, read as the reverse complement.
TGGAATCACATGAAGTAACAGAGCAAACTGAGACAGACTAAATCCAGATGAACTGTGGTAGAACAGGTAGGTTTTCCAGGTAGGTTTTTTTCTTCATCCTGGAGACGTTGGCTCAGTTCTTTTGGATTGAGCCTGTCTCAGTTTGTTCTGTTTCATGACTCCAGACAGACTGGATGATGATCAGATCAGATCTCTGTGTGGAGCACTGGCTGTTGTCAGACAATAATCTCACTGCATTATTACATTTAATGACAAAAATAATGTTTGGAAATGTAAACTGATATTTTCAACTGACACGCTACCGCAAAAGGTAAACCATTTTTTGTTGCTGAAAATACTAGTGGCCTAAGACTTTTGCACAGTACTGTCTATATATATATATATATATATATATATTTTACAGAATGTTCTAGACCTCATGAAAGATAATTTTATGTACAAATATATACATATATATATATATATAAAATGCAATGGTTTTTCTACACCATTGATACATCAGCGACCCATCATGATAAGTTTGCATCTTAATAGCAAAGCATTCTTTGAAATACTGTGGAATATCATGTACTCTAAATCATGAATGTAAATGTATGAAGTATAACGTTTATAAATATTGTAATTATTCAATACCTGTACATTTGAGTGCATTAGCATCTGAGACCATTACTATCTCATGGTACCACCACGGTACTTTTTGTAAGAGTAGTAAGTTGAAGATTCCAGTAAGGCGGATGTCAGCTGACTTTAGGGGTGTAGTCTGACAGATCAATATTGCACTCATTGAGACTGCCGGTACAAGGCTAACGAAATAGACAGTCAATCGCCTACTTTCTGTGTGCTGCTGTATTTATCATTAGTCTAACACTGCAGAGGATGTGCATTGCGGAGGACAGCTGCAGCAAAACAGTCTAACACCAGAATGAGCGAGCAAATGAGTTAATGGAGAAGGATGTTTCGGTTATTGAGTCCGGCGTGTTTCTGCCCTTGTTCTGTCTCTGTTCTCTTCTTCTTTCTGCTTCTTTTGTTGCATCAAAAAAGAATAGCTGATTTGTCTCAGATTTAAAATAGTTTGTTTAACTGAATATTATTGACCTCTAAAGGTTACTAGATATTGAAAGCCAAGTGTGTTGAGATATTTTCTGGGGCTTTAGCATTATTTACGGCGCGTTTGAAATGAAAGTGCCTCCGTTTGATGTAATTTACCTAGCATGTCATCCTAAAATAACTGAGGCTCTTCCTGTCTTAGTCCTTGAACATCTATGCAACTGGACTACTAATCACCAAAAGCTGCCCTTGACCAACAATCTTGAGGTGTTTATGTGTGTGAGGGAGGAAGCTGAAGATACTGTATAGCATCTGTATGTGAAATAGATGTTGTGTGTCTTTCCAAATACGTTGCCAATCTGCTGAAAAGACCAGGTCACTGATATATGTTGTTTTTAGAATACTGACAAGACAGGCCCTCCCTCAAAAACAGGTCTCCATTAGGACCCCAAGCAGTCCTTCTGGCTCAAATTAAAATATAGTTGGAAAACAGAACATGCTGCAGCCATGTATGTCCACAAAAGAATTAGCTCAGATATCTGCTTGACCTAAAAAGTCACAGCATCCATTTAAAAATCGTTTTAAAGCATGTCAAAATGCAGATCAGGTTACAGTGTAAAGCACCTTCTGTTGTCCTCAATCTGGCAACCCATGTGAGGATCCACTCTGAGCAAGAATAGGTAGACTATCTCCAATAATGCAACAATCTAATGTCTTTAGCTGACAAGCTACAACCGAAAGACTATGCTGTTTGCCCAACTTTTGTTTTCTAGTGAACAGATGTGTTGAGAAATTGTTACACATTCATTCGCGAGTAACAGAATAGTTGAACAAAATTATAAATTTATACAAAGAATATACTTGACCCCAGTTCGTCTCAG
>JAUMHR010000075.1:2991927-3012060 GCA_032361145.1 Enteromius fasciolatus | reverse complement strand
GCCAAAGAGGTCCGGGTGGGAACTAATATTCGGGTGAGGGTTCCCGCTGCCGACTACCGGAGTTGGCCACAGAGGCGTGGCTCGTGACAGAGCCCCCCCCCTGCGAGCGGCTCCCGAAGCGAGCTTGAGGCCTGCCACGAGGTCTGGGAGCTGGCTTACCGGGGTTTTTTCGATGAAAGGCCTCCGTGAGTGAGGGGTCCAGGATGTCACCGGAGTTTACCCAGGACCTCTCCTCCGGGCCGTAGCCCTCCCAATCAACCAGGTATTGCAGGACCCTTCCCCGGCGCCGGGAGTCCAGGATTTCGTGGACCTGGTAGATGTTATTAGCCTCGTTGTCCAGGGCAGGGATGTCTGGAACCGCAGCCTCGTCTAGGCCTTCCTCCGGCTCGGGAGCAGCAGCGGGCTTAAGCAGGGAAACATGAAAAGTAGGTGAGATACGGTATCCTGGGGGTAATTCTAACTGATAGGAAACTGGGGTAATTTGACGAAGAATTTTGAATGGACCCACGTACCTCGGGTTGAGCTTGCGGCAGGGGAGACGCAGTCGGAGGTCCCTGGAGGACAGCCACACCCATTGGCCGGGTTCATAAGGCGGACTGGGACGGCGATGGCGGTTGGCCTGATGGGTCAGGCGACGGACGGCGCTTTGTAGGTGCACATGAGCAGCGTCCCAGGTCTCCTCACTCCTTTGTAGCCAGTCGTTGACTGCGGGCAGGTCTGAAGGTTCCCCGGACCAGGGAAACAGCGGCGGTTGATATCCCAGGACGCACTGGAAGGGTGTCATATGCGTAGCTGCCTTCCACAGGGAGTTCTGTGCATATTCCGCCCAGAGGAGGTACTGACTCCAATCGTTCTGATGTTCATGGCAGTAGGACCGTAGAAAGCGGATGAGCTCTTGATTCATTCGCTCCGCTTGACCGTTGGCCTCTGGGTGATATCCCGACGTAAGACTCACGTTGATTCCAAGGTGGGTACAGAATGCCCGCCAGACCCGTGAGGTGAACTGGGGACCTCGATCGGAGACTATGTCCTCGGGAAGTCCATAATACCGGAACACATGCTCCATCAAAGCTTGAGCGGTTTCCCAGGCGGTTGGGAGCTTGGGTAGGGGAATTAGGCGGCATGTCTTAGAAAAGCGGTCGATGACCGTCAGGATGACCGTGTTGAGGTTGGATGGGGGCATGTCAGTGATAAAGTCAATTGCTATATGCGACCATGGTCGGCGGGGAATAGGCAGAGGACAGAGTAAACCCGCGGGGCGTAGGCGGGAGGTCTTGGAGACTTGGCACGTGGTGCATGCTTGCACGAACGTCTTGACATCAGTCGCCATGGTCTCCCACCAGAAGCTGTTGGAGACTAGTTCCAGGGTAGCGAGGATGCCAGGGTGGCCTGCGTTGGGACTGTCGTGCACCAGGCGGAGAACGCGCTGACGTATAGGCTCAGGGACATAGGTTCTGGCCGGTGGACATTCGGGAGGTACCGGGGCAGTTCCCTGTAGGTCGGTGATTTCCCTCATGATGTCCCACTGTACAGGCGCTATGATGAGGGCTGGCGGGATGATGCTCTGGGTAGCTGTGGGACTCTGTAGCGTGTCGAACTGCCGTGAGAGAGCATCTGCTTTGAGGTTTTTGGAGCCTGGGCGGTAGGTAATTTGGAATTCAAACCGGGCGAAGAAAAGTGACCAGCGAGCCTGTCGGGCGTTGAGCCGTTTGGCGCTTCGCAGGTACTCCAGGTTGCGGTGGTCTGTGAGTACCAAGAACGGTTCCCGAGCCCCCTCCAGCCAATGCCGCCATTCCTCCAGGGCGGCTTTCAGGGCTAGAAGCTCTCGGTACCCCACATCATAGTTTCGTTCGGCGGCTGTCAGCTTTCGAGAGTGGAAGGCGCAGGGGTACAGCTTGGCGGGACTTCCATGGCGCTGGGAGAGAATGGCGCCGACGCCGGTGTTGGAGGCGTCTACTTCCACGATGAATTGGCGGCCAGGGTCAGGATGCTTAAGAATCGTGCTGTAGTAAAGCGAGCCTTGAGGTGTTGGAAGGCCTCTAGACTTTCTTTAGACCAGGGCAGACTTCGGTAGCTTCTCTTGGTCATGTTTGTGAGCGGGGCTGCGACCTTGCTAAAGTCCCGGATGAAGCGCCGGTAGAAGTTGGCGAAGCCAAGGAAGCGTTGAAGTTCTTTCAGGTTCTTGGGTTGCGGCCAGTTGGTAACGGCGGAGACCTTTTGCTCGTCCATTGCCACTCCGTCAGCGCTTATGATGTACCCCAGGAAGGAGATTCTTGTCTGATGGAACTCGCACTTCGACATTTTAGCGTAGAGCTGATGTTTAATGAGTCTCTGTAATACCTTTCGGACGTGGTCCACATGGCTGGAGTAGTCTGGGGAGTATATCAAGATGTCGTCAATGTAGATGATGACGAACTTGTTCAACATCTCCCGGAAGATCTCATTAACTAAGGCCTGGAACACGGCGGGGCTGGTAAACACAATAAACAATCCACAGGAAAACGCTCGGTGATGACTGACAGGCAAATCAAAACTTCGCACTGCCTGTGCGTCCAAACGCCGCTTAAATAATCCCCCAAACGGCGGGAGATCGCGGCGGAAGCGGCCGAGGTACGTGAGCCAAAGAGGTCCGGGTGGGAACTAATATTCGGGTGAGGGTTCCCGCTGCCGACTACCGGAGTTGGCCACAGAGGCGCGGCTCGTGACAACTTAATTGTGTGAAAATATTTCTGTCTCTAGTTTTTTTTTTTTTTGGAAACTGCACTTATGTACTGATTGGTACGTATTTTGTGTCTCGCTAAAAGTGCGCCTAGGTACATTTAGATAGCATTTTTGTCTATTTAATATTCAGAAAACAAATTCCTGATAGCCGACACTGATTAAATGCAATGGTTTAGGAATTAGTCCACAGTGTTAAATTATGCATTTTACAGTCAAACTTTAGATAATTGGAGGATATTATCACATTTCTTAAAATATAAAGTGCATAGTCTGACACTACGCAATATTTTTGCATATTCTGATGCTGTTCTTTATGATTATTAAAAAAGAAATATATAAAGAATTGCAAAACCGAATGTGAAGTTACTTTACCTTGTTTTAGTCCTCTGTGCAGTGCAAAAGAATAATTTTACACAGAATGATAAAATTAAAAATAAGTGTTTCATTATAAGCAAAGTATAGCTTTATTCATAAAAAAATGAAAGCAAATTAGTTTTGTGGCGGTGTGCTCTTAGTGCAGACTTGTTCTAGAATCAACATGATCTCTTTTTTGTGGTGCAGAGACTTTTATTCATTATAACAGCAGCCTGCTGATTTATTGCGTCATTTACCTGCTGCACAGACACAAAAGTAAGAACTAAATGTGCTATAAGAGAGGCCAGATTGTGGTGATAGACCACTGAAAACCTCATGGTGAGCCATTTAATAAACTATAGATTACTGTCTTGTCTGTGACTATGTCGAGGTTTTTGGCAAGAATCTCAGTAGCGCCAATAAATTATAATAATGTTAAACAACAACAAAAAGGAAACACACACACATGTACATATATATATGCATGTGTGTTTCCTTTTTATATGTGTGGTTGAATGAGATGATCGCCAAACAGCACATTAGGTCAGGAAGGTGCTTGTTATCGTTCTGTAATTTTTCTCACACGGTACGAGCCGCGACCATGTGAGCATCTGCGATTTTCTCCCAAGAGAAAAAAATCGTCTGCAAGCTCATACAACAGCAAAAATCGCATCATGTATGCCCATCTTTAGACTTGAGGGCGACCTGATTAATGGTCTCGGATACTTAATTACATTTGAACTGAAATTGAATGAAAATTATCCTACTAAAAATGTAATAATGATATGTAAGACTTAAGTGAGACTTATATGTAATTTGAAAATATGGTTAAAGTGTAATGCTCAATGTACTGACAAACATTTACAAGCATTTGACAACTATATTTGCAAGTAATTTATAAATAAACTATATAAGACTATAAAATAAACTTATAAGATTTAAATATTTAATGTACGCTACAAATGCACATTCAGTACAATTAAATGTAGCCTATTTCTTTTTCACAAGGATTGTCAGGCCACATATTAAGTACACTAATAATATAATAGGGAAACCCCATGATGTACACACTATCTACTATTTTTACTAGTTATGCTCAGAAGATCTCCCAAAATACTGCATGTCAGCATCAGATTAACCTGCAATATGGGCCATGTCAGGTGGTGCGCACAGTGCTTGAACCGATTTTGTAGACAATTAACAGATAAAGTGAGCATCGTTCACCTTACCTCAGTGTGCGTGTGCCTCTATATGTGCATGTGTGTAAATCTGTGCTTTCTGTCAATCTGCACAGCAGGAACGCTTTCAACTTCCTGCTTTAAACAGCTGTAAACAGCTCTCTACCAAGTAAAACAGATACTTCTCAGAGAACAAACACACCCTGCTGTGCTTTTCCAGAATCATGTTGTCAGTGTATTTTGCTGTAGATTCCTTTGTGTGTTTGTGTGTGTGTGGAAGATGCGTGTACTGATTTCTGGGCTTGAAATTGGCCATAAAGACTTGATTTATTTGAGAGGCCAGCTTAGAGTCCAATTACTTTCTGCCTCCAACAACAGAATTTAGGACCTTTGCTAAAGTCCACTCTTGAGTATTAGCAGTTAGACACCTCGCTGTTACAACCATTGCTGGTCAGCTTTAATTAGGAAAAAAAAATCTCATTGCTCAGCTATAAAATGCTTAAACTAGCCAAAATCAGTCTAAATTGTCTTAGATGATTACACAGCCTAGTTGGGCTGATCTAGATTAATTGGTTTTAGGCACAGATCATCTTAAGAAATCAGCTTACCAAACAGCAAAAATAACTAAATGCCAGCTTGTTCAGGCTAGGAGACCAGCTAAACCAGCTTAAACTAGATAAAACCTGTGCAGTGTAGTTTAAATCTGACTTAAAAGATAGATGTACTATCATTTAAGTCAGATTTTCGTCTGCCTTTACTAAGTCTATACTGGTTTTAGAGCGGTCACCCAGCTAAACACCAGCTTGGCCAAGCTAGAAGACCACGTTAAACCAGTTAAGACCAGCCAGCTAGGAATACCGAAACAAGCTCAACAGAGAACTATTCAATGTGCATTCCTTACCATTTTCCATCGACAATGCGCAATTACTCTCCAAATTTCTAACTGCAGCTCTCATAAAACACTTAGATGAAAATCATGGTGATTGTTCTTTTAGTTTCTCAATATTTCTCCTGCAGCTCTCTCAACCTTCTATTTGTCAAAGATGCCAGGACAACAGATTGTTTTGCGCATAGTACTGGACAAAAGGCTTTATTGAGAAAGTTCGGCATGATGGAGTGGAAGGGTCATGACAGGCCAAAAAATGACTTTTTCTTGGGAACGTCTTTCATGTTGTGATGACAGCTTGCCAATATAAACTCTTATTCTATTTGCTAAAGCATTTTTTTGCAAGCAGAAATATCGGCTAAACGTCCGTGGTCAGTGTGGATGTGTCATCCATTCACAGTAAACTCTCATTTTGTTGAAAGGAAAGTTAGTGTGTAGTTTTATTGTGGTATCTGCAGTAATGACAGAGGAGGTGACCTTTGAGTTGGAAAGGTGATTCGTATCCCATGGTTGAGTGATTATAAAACCACAACTGGGCTCTGGAAATATGGTCCATGGTCATCATGACTGTCGGATTTTATCACTTGGCATCTGAATGTCTCTTTGAGCTGCTGAAATCAAATCCTCCATACTTCCACTCATGCATTCATGCAATTTCTTCCCATACGTTTTGACCGACGAAACTCTAGGACCTATAGGATCAGATTTTATTGGAATTAGAATGGCATGCTTTTATCCTGCACTGCACAATACACCATATCTAGCTAGTTGAATATTTCACAAGAGTGGGTTAAGGTGTAAGGGATTGGTCAACAGTGCAATTAGAGATGTAATTACATACAGGTATTTTTTTAATATATGTTCAGTGTAAAAGCTTGTAACAAATCCATTGTACTAAATTATTAATTTTTACATACATAATAGTTAAGGCCACTTAATATAAAGTGGGGTCTTTTTTCATGACCGTGGGAACCCTAAGATGTGCATTTTAGTCGAAGCAAAGGCATATTAGCAGTCAAATTTGTGCCACCCTGCAGTTAACCATCTCATATTTGCAAGTCAGATACATCTGTTACATCCAAGTCTGTGTAAAGTGGCCCTCTTGGCCAGTAAAAGCTGTCCCCCGACTGAACGGGCCCCGCACTGAAGGTCTAATGCATCTGCTAGGGAGTTTTTTACTGATCGTATGAAACTCAGAGAAGCTGTAATGAGATACAGGAATATGAATGGCCATCTGCCTCCATCTGCCATGACATTCTACAACTCCTCTACCCGTCCGCCTACGCCCAGAAAACTACACGCACCTCTCGCCATCTAAACGTGCCAAGAAGCTTCCCCAACGTCTCCAACTCACTTCACCAAACTTCTATTCCTCTGCCAAATCCTCGGGGCTGTCAATGTTAAAACTACTGAGATGGCATTATGCTGAAATGAAATGCTTAAATAAAGCAGCGGACATGCGTGTGCCAATGTTCTAAAGGACAGAAGACGCTGGATGATGCGTTGAGGTTTTAAAGAGGTTTAAAAAATGTATCACTGAAATGATGTGTCAAAATTCTCACTAATATAAAATGCGTAGTAAGATGGCAGCTCGGGCGGCCCATGCTCCCTTGGCGGTGGCACGGCGAGCTTGCAAACTTGTTTTCAAAGTAAGTTGTACACTTTAAGTGTCCTTGTTGGACCCCACGCTGCGCTTTGTGTGTGGACCGCTTACACTATGCTAATTGAACGCTTGTGTAGTGAGATGTCCTTGTCTATCCCATCTTTTCTTCGCTGCATTGCAGGGCTTTTTAAGACCCCTCCTGGCCCAGCTCATGCCCCAGTCCTGCTGGCCTCATTAAACGGAGTTTGACGGAGTTCAGGGTTAGACAACCATGTCATGCGGCTGAATCCTGCTGAGCTGGCGGTGTGATGTACCATTCGATGTTTCCCATATTTTGACTCTTATGAAAAGTATTGCAGGTCTGTGAAAGTAAAACCCAGTTGGTGGTAATGGGAGCATGAAACTACAAATGTTCGCACACACACACACACACAGTGAGAGACTTGCTGGAGAGAGAAACGAGATGGACGTTTTGCCTGAAATCAGACATGTGGGCATGAGTCATTGCTGTTTGCTGGGGTCTGCTGGCTGCTCATGTGTTTAGATGATTCAAGTTGCATTTATGTCAAAGTGTAGCCATGCGACATGCGACTGCGTGCATCTCATGTGCATTCGAACCCCCCCCCCTCTCTCTCTGTGAAACTTTTCTCTCTCACATCAGGGAAGTACTCGAGGGAAGCGGCATTAACATCTCTTTTACTTCATTCCTGTTTGTGCTTTGAGCATGTCTGAGTTGAGTTAAACTGGGCCGCCATCCAGTCCCTGTTTGCACACAGGTCATTTATTTGACAGTATGCACTAGGAAAAAAATGGTATGAACAACTGCAGAACAGCCCTTTACCGCTGTGTGCACTGGTAACTCGTACCTTGCTGAGAGCAAATACTTTTTTCCATGTATTCCATTAAGAGCTTTGCCTTATATGGCATATTTCTAATTTAGTATTGGATTGAGGTTGCTACTAGATATTGTCATATATGCAAGCGTAACTATGACCTAATTGTAAAGTAATAATGTACAGTCAGAAGGATGATGTATGCATTGATGGGTATATCAAGGCCTTAAGTGATAATGTACAGTTGGGCAGTCATTATCGGAGGGGTTGTAACCTGTAGAGGATTATTTTTTGGAAAAGATCTAGTGACCAACAAAAGACCAACAAGTGGATGGGGAATCTGCTAATGGTTCATTTTATCATCAAGATGAAATGATTTGGGACTTGTTTTAAAAATGACTCGTTGTAATTATTCAGAGTCTACTCTTTCTTTTAGAGACAAAAAATGTATACATGGTGCATTTTCAGATTTAAAGGGCTAGTTCACCTCAAAACGAAGATTTTGAGAAAAAAACAAAAATAACATAATTTACTCAACCATTCTTTTCCCCTAGACTTGCATATTCTGCCATTTTAGACAGATCACAATGCATACACATGCTTTAATGTATTTGATGTAATCAACCTGTTTTACATCCGGGGGAACGCTGTTTTTGCCTAGGGAAAAGCGTACTGTACACATTCATTGTGATACTGTCTAAAATGGCAGAAGATGCAAGTCAAAGGTAGAAGAATGGTTGAGTAAATTATGTTATTTTGGGGTAAACTAATCATTTAAATCTGAAAATGCACCATGTATAAAATTATTGTCTCTCAAAGAAAGAGTTGACTCTGAATCATTAAAACAAGTCATTTCATCATGATAACAAAATGAACCATTAGCAGATTCCCCACCCACTTGTTGGTCTTTTCTTGTTGTTCTGAATGAAAATGCAAATTGATTCTCTGCCACTAGATCTTTCTGAAAAACTAATTTAAATAATTAGTTTTCTTTGCCAAAAAAAAGTATTCTCTTAGTGTTGAAAAACTGATATCTGTAACACTTTATAATAACTACACACTATGAATCATTAGTTAAGCATTAGTAAATACTCAGTTCATCCTTTATAAACTATTGTTCCAACATTGTTATGCATTAGTAAACAGTTTACAAGTGCATCTAGAAATGCCTTGTTATTGAGCATTTATACAATGTTTAATACTTGTATTTTCATACTTCATTAATGATCAGTTTATCATTTTTTAAATTAAGTTTTTTTTAGGAGTTGTCAGTGTTTAATAAGATCATTTAAAAAAGTCTAAGTAAATGATTAATAAATTATTTAAATGTACATTAATAAATCGTATTAATTAGACACATGATAATAGTTGTTCAGTGTGTTAATAAATGCTTTATTAACACATGTTTCTGCTGTAATTCATGATTAAGTCAGGTAGTTAAGCATTTAGTAGTTGCCAGACGTCTGTTTTTGTGAGCTCATCTAAAGTGAGGACTAGTTATACCTTGTAAAGCATTTATAAAGCAGATGTACAGGGATACAGGACACAGACATATTATTTCAAGATGTAAAAAAGGTGATCTGTACACTTGATAAATTAAAAACAAACATTCAATTTAATAGAAAAATAAGTGTACAGTTGTACAGTTTCAATTATACACCCTTATGTCTAGGTATTTAAGAAAAAAGGACAATAGATATTGGGTGCCACGGGTCCCTAGTCACGATACCTCTGAGTGCTCAGGTTTCCCCCACAGTCCAAAGATGTGCAGCAGTTAGAGACACTAAATTGCCTGTAGGTGTGAGTGTCTGAAGTTGGGATAGGCTTTAACATCCCCATGACCCTAAGGTTTGGAAAATGAATGGCCATGAAATATTGATAACTGGTAGAATAAGCGGCAAGACGTTTTTGCTGGCTGTCCAAAGTAAATGTAAAAAGCTGACAAGGATATGACACCGAATATTTAACCCCAAATATCTAGTCTGTCATTCAGTTTTCAATTCTAATTTGTGTCTGTGTGAGTGTTAATTTTGGTCTGCGGTGGTACATTATTGATAGGATATGTCCACAGAGAGTGTCAAGCTTTTGATCTAGAGGGTCATATGTTAAAGATAGCCATTAACAGACTCCCGATGCCACTGGGGACACATCAAATATTCAGCACTTGTCTGGACATTGGCAGGCATCCTCCCCAGAGGCGTTCTCTTTGTCCTGTAAGGCACAAAGAGAGAGATGGAATAAAGAGCGATGGAGGTGGATATTCTTGAGAGAGGCCGAGACGACCTCACACCACCCCCAAGAGATAATCAATACCTCCCGTCTCGGCAAACAGCTGTCAACAAACTGACCACTTTCACGACTCTGCGAGAGCTCCCTGCATGTGTGAGGCAGGTGCTTCATAGGGGCTGTGCACCCTGCGTTTTACCAGAGCTCCTGGTGCTCTTGTGCAACTCTGCGGTTTCTGGAGCATGAAGTGCTTTGGTGTGATGGTGCACGTCTGTGGTCACCCGTCTGAAAATAATGCCTTCTGTCTGCTGGGTGAAAAAGAGCATGCAGAACTGCGCAGAGGACTTGGGCAACAGACTGCAGAGAGGGGATGACCTCTGACCACCGCCTGGACTCGGGGAAGAACTGTTTTTAATTTCCTGATGCTCCAAGCATGCGTGCATACACATGCACACTCAAAGGCACTGCCAAGTTCCTATTCTCCAGATGCAGTGCTGACAGGCCCATATGGGCGAGAAATCACCGTCACCCTCCCATGTCTACTGCTCACCTTGGATTAGTGCTGCGAATAAGAAAACTTCCTAAATGCACCAAGATATATGCAACTAACAGTGTGACCATACGCTCTCAAATGACAGTGACTGAATTACTGGAGGTCATAGGAGTAGGTGTTTTTGCTCGAATGCTGTATACATTTGTATCTTGAGATGCTCAGCTTTCTTGGCAGTCGCCACATCACGTCATTGCACATATGCATAAAGTTCAACTTGGTTCCATCGTCAACTGTTGCTGTCAGTCATGCCATCTTAAATTGACAACTCTTGCAAACTTGAATGGAAATGACTTCTTTTTGATTTGTCACAACATATCGCTGTCAGTGTGAACCCCAATGGAGAAAACAATTTGTGTCACACATATAAATCACTGTCACCATTCCCATGTCTACCACTCATCTTGGAATAGTGCTGTGGATAAGGAAACTTCTTAACTGTGCTATGTTTACAATCACAGCGACCAAAGCTGACTGTTCGTCATGAGTAGGCTTTTTCTTTGCTGTATTCATTAAATCATGGTGCTCAACTTTCTGCATTGATAGGTACTTTATCACAAAAAGTTACGCATATAAATCATAAGTCATGCACCCACAAATGTCTACTTTCCACCTTGGATTAGTGCTGTGCATAAGGAAACATCCTAACAGTACTGAGACATATGCAACTAAGGGCTGGTTTTACTAAAAGCTTGCGACAGCAAAAACTGTCTTTTAGTGTTAAAATTATACTGTCAGGTTTTACCAAAGACACACAGTGATAAATTAGTGCTGAAAAGGTGTAGACAAATTTTTTTGGCACCTGACCTTATTGATTATTCGTTTGTAGGAGTTTCCCTTTCAGACAGAGGAGAATATGCAAATGAATCATGCAACGTATTATACTAACATTTACATTATACTGTTACTTAACATCAAAAAAAGCAAGTGTACATTTAAAATGGCTGCAATAGTTGTTGCTAAGGCACAGCAGAAAACAGATAGTGTGCGATAAAAGGGAAAGGATTTATTTATCTCAAATGCCAGAAGAACACATTATCCGAAAATATCACTTGCCAAGTCATGTTATTTTAAATTTGGTACAGAAAATAAAATAAAACTTAGAACCCTCAACTAGGTCTGTCAATTTTTGTCCACTGTTTTTTTTTTTTTTTATAAAATCTTCTTTATTTATTCTTTATTTGGGACTACGCTAATTTGTGATGCGCTTGGTATATTGCATTGGTCGATATGTAAATTACATGTTAAATCTGTGTTCTTTAATTTACGTGTTGTTACGTGTAATCGTGTAATCACAAACACAAATTTCCCTTCCCATCGGCACTGTTTTGGAATCGAGTTTTCACGCTATATTGCCCTTTTTAGTAAAATTGGCCGTAAAAATGTGACCATACATTCATATCAGCAATGACTTAACCACTGACTGCAACTATTAGGCTTTCTAGCTCAACTTTTGTATCAATTTTGCATCATGAGGCACTAGAGCCACTCAACTTTCTGCACTGGTAAATCACTGCATCACATTGCTGAGTATTTGCATAAAGTTGAACTTCATTCAAGTTTGTTGCATTGCCAACTGTTGCTGTCATTCGTGTTGTCTTAATTTGCCAACTCTCGTTGAACTTAAATAACTTTAGTTTACTTTGTCACTGAATAAATTGCTAACAGTGTGAAAACCCATTGTGAAAAGAAATTGTCACTAAAGTAAATGACTGCCTCCCTCTGATGTCTACCAACACCTTGTGCTTCCTAACTCTGAGTGAGGTGCATGTAAAAAGTGTGAACTTTAAGGCATGTTCACACTGACAGATGGAGGTCGCCAAGTACCTTGCTGTTGGTTGATAGAAGGAGTTCTTTCTTGACTATCCAGTTGCCATGTCTTGTCACTCTGTATTTACATAAAGCTTAAATGCTTTGTTGCATTGCCAACTGCCATCTCGAACTCTCATTCAAACTGAATGACTTTTGGTTGCTTTGTTGCAAATCAGTATCAGTATAAATGCCCATCAAGAAAACAATTTGTGTCACTTATTATTTTTTCAGCAGCTATGGGCATTGTGGGCTTTTTGAATCTCTCTAAAAACACTTCACCCTCTCAGTATTGAATTCTACTAACAATGTTCAACAGTAAGTTATTGTGTTGTAGTTGTATTGTCCTTTTTTATCTGAAGGTCATGAAAATGTCCACTACATCTCAAATTATGTATACTGTGCTTAACAGCGTTTTTTGCAGTTGAAACATTATTTTTGGAATAAATTGACGAAATAATTTTCAATTATATTTGATCACATTTTTGCTGAATTTGGGGAAAATACTGCTGAATTTGAAATTAATGTTACTTGTTTTAATAAATATACTACTATACTTCTCAACATAAAACGTTTATTTAAGTTGAAGACAAAATTTACTTGCAATAGTTTAACTTTAGCACCATCAAATATTCTTCAGTATATTTTAGTTGGACTTCTTCCGCATAATTAAAGTGCATTAAGTGGAAAATTAGTTGATCCAATTTAACAGCTTTAAGTATACCAGTAAAGAGTAATAAAAGTACAATTGTTAGGTATTTTTATTAATTACATAAATATGTATATATGTAAATATGTATTTGTAGAATGCTTAGCATGAAATTAATGCATTTCAAATGCATTTTAGTATATTTATTGTTTACTAGGGGAGAGTTGTGTTCAATACCCAACAGTATCATAAGGAATCTAATGTTTGCTCCACTTTACCACTGTGTTACTGCACATTTGCATGAAGATGAACTACCTAGAAGCTAATTTTGTTGCTCAGAGGTTGCTAGTTCATAGCTCAGGAGACTTAATGATGTTCTCAGATATGTTTATTGAAGTCATCAACTTTTTTCCCCTTTAGAAATCTAAAAGTAGAAACAAATGAGTCAGTTGTTGACATACAGTGAGAGAGCACATAAAGTTAACATAACATTATTTGGTTTAAATGAATGATTTGTGACTCTTGATTGCAGTATTTTGGGAAATCTAAGCAGTTTGTTGAGGTTACTGATACACAAGAAGAGAGACAAGCGAGATTATTACACTCTCAGAAAAAAAAAGGTACAAACGCTGTCACTGGAGTGGTAGTTTTTCACAAGGCACACCTTTGTACCGTGCACATAAGTACCATAAAGGTAGACTAAAAGTAACTAAAGTAGTAACTAAAATTGCAAAACTTCATACCTAAATGGTACATATTTGTGCCTTTCGAGGCAGTAGCTGCTCCAGAAAAGCATCATCTTGGAAAATCAGCTAAACGTGTTCGATATTTCTTCCTTCCAAATTCATCACATAGCCAACTGTCAGTGTCAATCATGTCATTTCAGGCTCAAATTAACAACGCTCATTTAAAACAAATGAGTCACTTCAGCACAAATTATAATTGAACATGGGAGTCTTTGCTAAATCCCCATCTGTACGTTTTCGGATCCAGACTTTGGGTTTTTCTGTGCATTAGTCTGTCGAGTGTAATAGAGTATCCAGTGTATAATGTGTCAGTGTTAGTGCATGAGAGAGGAGCCACAGACTGGAGGCAGGCTTGGAGGTGGAGCCTTTGCTCTGATTGGCTCAGCTAAAAGGGGCTGTCACAGAGAGGGCCGGATTAGCGGAGGTGGGGGAGGTGCTTCGCTTGCTCTGTACCTTTCAGCTGCAGATCAGAGCACAACGGCGAGAGATTACCACTGTTCACAAGCCCAGAGACGTGAAGAAGATGGAAGAGGACCTCGAATGTGTCTGTGCGAGGGACAGAAAGCTGATTTAGGGTTGCTCTGCACTGGTTTCTTCTTCTAGGAGTGCCTCAGGGTAAGGACTCACTGTCTCTTGTCTGTCTCTTTTAGGAGTCTCTGTGATCCTTTGAGGCATGGACTACATATCATTTCAACCTTCCTGGGACTGTTCCTCTAAGATTTCGGAGCGTCTTCTTTTACCCTGTTTCTAAAAGAGTGAGAGATATTTGTGTCGCTCACTGATTCTACCAGACCTGAAGGGTTTCGTTCCAGAGTTCCTTCAGTCTTCTCTGCCTTTCTCTCTTTCTCTCTCTCTGTATCTTTGTGATGATGCACTGAAATCATCAGTTCGTACATTGAGGGCACACCTGTCTCTCAAATTCACTCACTTGTGTGGATCTAACCAGAACTCTGCAGCTGGAATTTTGGGATGGATATTGCCATGGATTTTGGGATTGCCGCATGCTTCATTTAACGCTGAACCTGCCGTACGAGACAAGGTGAAAAGGGTAAGAACTTTTGCATGTGATGTTTTTATATTATAATATAACGTCACTTAGCACTTCATTTACACATTCAGTGTCGAGGCTTAAATAAAATTGTACATGCATATTGTTTATACATAGAAATATGCAAAGTTTTAGGGTTTAAAACATTTAACGCGTTATGATTCTTCACTATTTCTAGGTAACTATTAAATAAATGTAATGCTTCATGGTTTTAAAGGAGCTCAAGATGCTCTGTAGATTATCTCAAATCATTCTTCAGAATACATTGTACAACTTCTCATAATTTCCATTTAAAGGTCTCACTCAAGTTGCAGATAATATATTTTAAATAAACCTAATATTCTCACAGTAAGGCAGTGCTTGCGTGACCCCTAATCTGTGTGTT
Organism: Enteromius fasciolatus; assembly: GCA_032361145.1. Taxonomy (NCBI): domain Eukaryota; kingdom Metazoa; phylum Chordata; class Actinopteri; order Cypriniformes; family Cyprinidae; genus Enteromius; species Enteromius fasciolatus. The sequence goes on along the minus strand of JAUMHR010000075.1, from coordinate 2,997,072 downwards.
CCCTCAGTAGGGAGCACAGATTTATTAAAATGACATGCTGTAATTGCACATAAACACCGACTCACCTTGACAGCAGCAACCGCTGGTTGTCACATTAAAACTTTCAGAGCTTGTGGCCGAGGATGACCGCTTTTTAACTACCGACCATGTGCATGAGGTGTATGTGTGTGTACGGCCATGTGATGGGCTGGTCTCTGGATACTGAAAAGGTTACTGCTAATTAAACCACATTTCTCTCCACTGAAGCACAAAATGTAGGAGTCTCTGTGTTCCTCCCAGCAGCTGTTATTCTCTTAACACACTTCAGTGTCTCTCTCTCCACTCGCACATCTGTATATCAGCGTTTAGCAATCTCACACTCTCGGCTCTCTACAGAGCCCCGTCCCTGTTTCACTTCACACAAGCTGAGCGATCTTCAATCAGTGTGTGTGAGTGTTTATACACTCAGGGAGGGGTTCATGTGTGTGTGTGCGCTCAGGGGAGAGATTTTGAGAAATCGTGTGTGTTCGTGTGTGAAACGGGTGTGTTTCTCTTCTTTCTGTCGCTGACAATAAGCCTGTGGGAATCAGTCAGTCAATTAGTTCAACCTTTCCGGTCTTTTGCGTGTCTTTCTGTTTGAACTTCAAGCTCTTTTTTGTCATTGCGCAGGTACAATGAGATTAGAGTTTTTAGTGCTCCACGAAATCGCTGCAATTACAGTGAATATGAAATCAAAATTGACCCAATCCACTTTTTTTATTACATGTAATAGCATTCTTATTGTGAATGATTTATCTGGTTTATCTTATTCCAAAGAGAATGTGGCTTGTCTTTTTAATTTTTCTTAAAAATAAATGATTTAGCTTTTCTGCTGACATAATTTAGACCATGTGACATGGATGTTAACCAATAGCCAAGTGCATATTTAGTCATTGTTTTAGTGCATTTAGATTTGATTTCTGTTTCACTTGGAAATATAATTCAGAGGTTTTTTTTGTAGCATTGATAGGTACAGCTTTTAATAATATGTTTTTTTAGCATTTTTATGTTTGTGCATAAATAGATTTTTGATTAGTTTTATTTATTTTTTCATTAAATTTCATTAAACATCATTTATTTTGATTTAAAATGTAGTAGAAGTAAAGAAAATAAATATATATATATATATGCAAATAAACTATTTTACAGGTAGTATTTTATTAATCAGCTTTGACTTTTATAATATCATGAATATTGCTTATGTAAATACATGTGTGTCTACAATATGTAGCTGTCATTATATTTTAGGAAGGGGAAACTCATAAAGAGATGATCATATTTGGGAATCCTTTGCATGAAAAATGTTTGACAAACCCTTGAAGTAGAGCACACTAAAGCAAATGTTGCATCGCTGCAAAATATTAATGTGGTGATATGATAATGCAATCATAGTATCGTATTGTCTTTTCCTCATTTCACATCTCATAAAGTCAATCTCCATATCCATGTCTTCAGCGTCATTGCTGCTTAACTCATTTTCTGAGGTAACTTCTGAGCAATGCTTCATGATATACGAGTAGGAGAATGTAAAGTAGTTTTAAAGGCTTCCTCTGAGCCGAGCCAAAGCTTTACTCTTCCTGTAATAGTGCTGACACATTTCTGTTGGTTTTGCAGGACATTTACACTCATTTTATAGCCTGTTGGAACGACGGTGAGCAGTGTACTGACAGTCTCGTCGCTCGTTATTATGTCTCTGAAGTTATCGTCACCTCGGGTTGTGAACGGGCTCTGTTTGTGGTCGTGATGGTGGTCACCAACTGTGTACACACACATGGCTGAAGCTTAGCTTAGGATGATTAGATGCCCACTCTTTATCCTTCTGAACCACACACACCAACGCACACACAAGGTCTGACAGATGGCCTTCCTTGAGAGGAAGACAGTGATCCTTTATCACCTTGTCCTTTGTAGTATCAACAGCGTCGTTTGAAGAAATGAAACGGGCTCCCTGATTGCACCAAAAGGGCAGTTTGCTGACAGAATTGCAAGGATAGTGACCCCAGAGTGACGCCGAAACACCATGTTTCTGATTCAAATCACATTTTTGCATTCAAATAGCTCCTTTTCATCCTACTCTGGTTATTCATCTGTTCTTCCTTCATCTTTCTCTCTTTGTCACTCTCAGTAAATGTCATTAATTCAGTGTGCTTCACATTAAAATGGGCAAGTTGATTGGTGAATGGGAAAGTAGCAAGGGGCGGAGAAAAAATGTAATAAATAAAATCAAATATTTTATGAGAAAGGTTTGATAGATTGATAGATAGATAAAGGATGGATGGATAAGTAGAGAGATGGTGGATAAATGGGTAGACAGACAGATACTGTAGATAGAGAGAGTGATGGACTGATAAACAGGTAGAAAGCTGGAGAGATAGACAAAGACATATTGAAGAAGAAATACTGTTTCACAGTAACAACATTTTTAATATTTTATTTACTTATTGAGCAACATAATAATATAATAATTTGTTAGCAAACAGTCTAGAAACAAAGTCACAAGATTCTAAAACGATTCCATCAAAAGGATCTTAACACAAGTTTCATTTCCTGAGCTGTGCCCCTTCGACTCGTCATGCAACTTCATCTGACAGAACCGAGGGTGTTTAAGTGCTGATTTTACTGCCTGGGGTCACACACAGTTATTATTATATCATAAGCTTAGCCTCACAGGTACATGCTTAAATCTGTGACTTCTCTGTCTTAATGGAAAACCTTGCCACAGGTCTGGTCACTAACAGTAGAGGCCTCTCTTTGTTGTGAGATGAGTTATGCAATGCAAGACTCCACAATGCTGTTTTTAGCATCGAGGTCAGTTACAGCAAAGCAGCTTTTGATGGCATTCAGAGGGGCCGAGTTTTAGGTTCAGTAACGTATAATCCCACACTCACATCGGCTGAAATATACCAATCAAGACTGAAGGCGAGTATCGTGAATAGTGTTATACAAGACGGCGCTGAGAGAAGAACTCAAGCCACCCTGAAGGAGGATTGGCTGTACCGCCCACATCTTGCTTCGATGTACACACAGAAACGCACAGAGCGCATTAATGACTAGCGGGTCAGCACCCACGACACACCTCCAGCATTGCCGCACTCCAGAAAAGCCTGTTTTTAATTGATTTTCTGCTTTCACATAGAAGTAGCGAGAAAATTAATGGTCTTAAGAAATTCTCTACTTTACTGTCCATTCTTTTTTCCTTGGGATAGTGAAGGGTGATGGGAAATTGTAGAGATGGAATGGGGTCAGGCATAGTGAAATCTACAGATTTTATGCATGCACTGCAGCTCATGCGCGTCAAAAGCACATACGCTACAGTTGCACTCATCATGTGTTATGTTCTCACCTAATGTGTTGTGTAACCGAAACTGAACATTCTGAAAGATAACCAAGCTCTAGTGAACCCAATTTAAAAAAGAAAGTTTAGTGCTAACTCTCCTTGCCAGTATGTCCTTGAGGAAAAAGTATACTTTAAAACAATATATGTTAACACTTTATTTTAAGGTGTCCTTGTTACACTGCTATTATAATATCAAGAAATAATGAAGAATTACATGGAAATAACCCTAAAACAATCCCAAATCTGATCTTATCCAAATAGTATACCACTATAAATATTACTCTGTACTTAAATGTATAATTACAATGTAACAAGGACACTTAAAGTACACTAAAAGTGCAGATTTAATACAATTAAAGGGACACCTTAAAAAAGCGTTTTCATTTACTCACCCTCATTGTTCTTGAGTTTTTCTTGTTCTGTCGAGCACACAAGAAGATATATATGTTTGGAACAACTTGAGGATGGGTAAATGCTGACAGGTTTTTAATTTTTGGGTGAACTATCCCTTTAAGCACACTTTGTTTTCTCAAGGGTGTTAATACAGCAGATTGAAGAAATGTCCTTGCATTGACAGAGCTATAACTCTCTATCAGACGTTTGAGATGTTGTATGTCGGACGGTTGCATGTGCTAAGACCGTCATGAATCTGGGAGAAAGAGAGCATTAAAAATTGTTATTCGCCTAAACATTAAATATTTAACCACAAACTACCTTTGTTTCCTCGCTGTACAAGAACACAACATCAAGCCCCTGTCAGAACATATCTGACTCGCTTTCATCTAACACTGATTTAACATTGTCTACAAAACTTTACTGAAGAAAATTGCAGGCACGTTTGCCCAGGATGAGTAGACAAACATTATGTTTAACAACAGCCCTCCATAACCCTGCTTATCTTACCATCATTCTTCCCTTTCGCCCAGGACCCAGGGTCAGAGAAGATAGTGTGAAAATGAAAGGGCCAATGGAAAAGGTCATTGTTTGTTTTTATTATAGTCTGGTGGCCTTCAAGACCCTGGAGTAATTTTGGAGGAGCCACCAGCATGTGGTTATGAGCAGTTGGATGACCCTTGAGTTAAATGCAGGACACACTGCTGCTTAGGTTCTGCATTCACATTCATAACCCCCCTCTAGCTCTTTTGCACATATAAAGGCCTATTGTGTGTGTGTAAGTGAGGCTGATCACAATCTTGTGTTGTTTGATTTCGAGTAGGAGGTGCTGGGGAATGTGCCTGATCAGCTGCCGTAGGTGTGAACGGTTTATGACATTTGTAGCAGGCTAGCTCTGTTTTTATGTGTATTTTAGACACAATTGCATGTTGTTTGCAGTTAAAGAAAAATTAAGTTTTGTAGTTTTATAAATGGCATTAAATGAGTTCTATTTGAGCCACTTAAGCTGGATTTAAAGGGTTAATCCAACCCAAAATGAACATTTTATTATTAATCACTTACACCCATTTCGTTCCAAACTCAGAAAAGCTTTGTTCGTTTTTGGAACACAGATTTTTATGGATGAAAATCAGGGGGTTTGTGACTGTCCCACTGACAATTGTTAAAGACATTGTCAGAATAGTCTGCCATCAGTGGTTCAACGGTAAAGTGACGAAAATACTTTCTGGACAATTAAAACAAAAATAACCCCTTTATTCAACAACATTTTGGAGATTATCGCTGTACGCAAATTCTGTGTCAGCTGCGGCACAAGGATACTGTCACGATCAGCTAAAGGTGCCAGCCCAGGCTGCTGGATGGCACTGCCAACCCCCCTGTTACATGTTGGCTTTTTC
>JAUMHR010000075.1:2958631-2981774 GCA_032361145.1 Enteromius fasciolatus | reverse complement strand
CAATATTTGAATCCAAATCCGTGCGTGGATCACAGCTAAACCGTGACAAAAAACGTAACAGTCATACAATTTAAGGGTCGTTATTGTAACCCCTCTACGTTTTACACTTTGGACCAACGTAGTCAAGATACGTTTTTATATGAGACTGGGTTGCTAGTTGCCTTAAAATGCTAAGGTAGGCAGCTCATAAGGTTTGGGAACAAAGCTTAAATTCTCTGGTAAGGAAGAGCCCCGAGGAACCAAGGTTGTTGTAGTTAGCTCAGTGGCAGGGCAGCTTATCTAATTAGAGTGTGTTTGCCTGACCTCTCCCTCTCTAATGTATTCCACATTGAGGTGTCTTGGATTGAGAGCGTGTGTTGGCATAATATGGACACACACATACACTGATGTGTGTTTGATTATGAGATGAAGACCCTCTCCCCAGCTGCTGGAGTTTCATTTGCCATGGTAGCTCTTTGATTGACTGAAGATTGATTTGATGGATAGGATCAGTTATGGCAGGTCACTAACAGAATCAGGCCTTTTGATTGGATGATTGACTGCTTTGTTCATGCCAGTGACTGATGAGTTGTTTTAGACTCCGGTATGCCACCGTATGCATACTGGGAGAGGTTCTCTAGTTAATGAAATGCTACTTTTTTTTAAAGAAATGAATGATATATTAATACTTAATTAGTAAACCCGCAGACCATCTCTACTTGCTGTGCACAAGCACCACAGGTCACTCTCACGTTCCCTCCCACAATGCTTTGTCCTTTTTGATCAGGATTTTTGGCTGGGATTTTAAAGCTCTTGTGATGTGTGTATCACAGTCCCAGATTCAGAATATCAGGTATTCAGTTTGCATAACATTGCTGGATTGAAGAGGTTCTCTAGTTAATGAAATGCTACTTTTTTTTTAAAGAAATGAATTATATATTAATACTTTATTATTTCAGCAAGGTTGCATTAAATTGTTCAAAAGTGGTAGTAAAAATCTATTTCAAATAAATGCTGTTCTTTTGAATTTTGTATAATCAAAGAATCCCAGAAGAGCTTTCTTCAGAATTCTGAGGAAAAATAAGGTGTATGGTTTCCATGATAGTGATTTAAACACTGATAATAATAAGAAACATTTCTTAAACAACAAATCAGCATATTATAATTTTTCTTAAGGAAAATATGGCACTGAAAACTGGAGTAATTATGTTGAAAACTCAGCTTTGCCATCAATTAATTAATTACAATCAGAAAACTGTTTCATACTATTACTGTTTTTGCTGTATTTTTATTATTAGAATTTTTTTTCTTTTTTTATGAATAAATACATACATACATAAATGCAGCCTTGGTAAACATAAGACACAGTAATGATACACCTAGACATTTGTCACTTAATTAGGGCTTTCCAACATGGCATATATATGTCAGATGTATCTACAAGAGTAAACTATTAAATTGTATCTCAAACTGTAATATGCTCAAGTTTGGTCTATGTGTGATGACGGCTGGTCATTCAGTTCCAAACACTGTGTGTGAAAGTAGCCTTTGGCAGAGATACTCTACCTCATTTTGGTAATCTCCTCAGGGCAATAGACTACCTGTCCCCCCACACTGTGGAGAGATATCGCTTCCCCCAGGCTTTAATGACTCTTCCATTATTTTCCACTCCGGGCTCGTAATGACCCCTTATTATGCTGTTTGGACACAAACTGGAGTGACAGTACTGCAATTAAGAGTCACAGAAGACTTAGAATAACCCCGCAGACCACCTCTACTCGCTGTGCACAAGCACCACAGGCCACTCTCACGTCCCTCCCACAACAGTCCTGTGATCAGGATTTTTGGCTGGAATTTTAAAGCTCTTGTGAGGTGTGTTTCACAGACCCAGATTCAGAATATCAGGTGTTCAGTTTGCATAACATTGCTGGATTGAAGGCCATCTGTCAGTTATGTTCAGCCTGATATTTTTTTTATGTTGTAGCATTTGGTGTTTAAATATGCCACGTTGGTCAGTGCTACGTAAACTACAATTTGCATACCATGATGGAAATAATATACTTTACAAGAATATGCTTAAGTGTGAACTGATTGTACTGTTTTCAGACACTGAATTGCATGTGTTCCTGACTTTGCTCATGTGTATAGCAACTTATTGAGACATTGAGAATTGTTGTACTTTTTGGGATTTTTTTACCACCTTGCACTTAAAATGGATTTGTAAATTTGTCATTATGTTTTATTATTACTAAATATATACGGATCCATTGTTTTAAGTTTTGTGTGTCTTTTTGTAATTTATTAAGAAGTTCAATACATTTTTGACTGAAAAAAAAATATAGCCCTATATAATTTTGAAAACGTTCAATCAAAAACTCAGGCGCATAAGCTCAGACTTTGAGTCATATCATCAATCATTTCCAAGAAAAAAAAAAGAGGTTACACTTTATTTTATTCTGATACTAAATAGAAGTAACTTTGGACTTACATATCAGCTAATAATCATTAAGTTGCAAATACATGTCTACTAACTCTTAGAGTAGACTGCTAGGGTAGGTTTAGGGTTAGTAGACCCATCAAATTAAAGTATTAGAAGTTATTAAGCTGACAGACAACTAGTACTGTGATGACTGCTAGTTGCAAAGTTAATTAATGATGAAATAAAAGAAGTTGACAATTAAACCTACAACCAATTTTCAAAAGAAATACAGAAAGATATTCTGAAGCACCAAACAATACTGAATTTGGCTTTCATTGTATGTACAAAACATTCTTCAGAATATCTTTTGTGTATTAGTTAGCCCAGCTTAAGTAGCGAGACCTCTTTGGTCGGCTTGCTTCATCAAAATGACAATGGAGGTCAGCTGACTAAGCTTTGCTGGTAAATAGCTTTACTCTGCTAGGCCAACACTAAACCAGCTCTAACCAGCTTAGACCAGCATGCCTACAGTTGACACCCCCCATTGGTTTTCTACAAGTGGTCCGTCTGCTCCTTATACAGACTCTGTCCTGCACGCTGATCACACTTTCTCAGCTGGAGCTCTGAGACGTGCTATCCTCAGTTCAACAGGCTCTTGTTTTAGGTAGGAGGACACAATATGTCTCTGCATGAAGAGAAACAGTGAGAAATAAAGCACGTTTAATTTACAGCCAAACAAACCTGTGAGTCAGAGCTGCGTGATGAAAAGACGACTCCCGCAGAGCACAGATGCTGTATCAACTCGTGATTTGTTCACTGCACGGTCCTCGCTTTGACCTTTCTTTAAGTCGACCACAATCAATATCTATAATCTTACTTGTTAAGTTGCAACCTAACAAAATGGGGTGCCTTAAAAGAGCATCTTTAAGTGCTTGAAATGTATCTCTTGATTTGTGACCCATTTTTTAGGTTCCAAAAGATTTGTTTTTTAAACAGTACTGTAGGTGTGCGCGGGAGTGGATACAATGAGTTCACCTTTGCATCCAAGTTACATTGTAGCCTCGTTTTATGTAATATTTCAAGTACAACAGAAGCTCCATATTTAATGTGGCATATAAGGTTGAAAATCTGTGTTATTACTTTCTGCTGCAGGTTTCAGAGAGGTTGAAAGTAAAGGTTTTCCAGTGATTAATCAGTCTGGGTCAGCAAACACGTCTCTTCTGCATCACAGAGCTTCCAGGACGCATTTTGGTGAGTCATCGGTGGAGTTTTATTTTTTTATCATCTGAAATATTATTCTGAAGTCCTTTTCCCATAGTTTGTTTCGATGATATGTTGTGCGCAGGTCAAACACTTAAACTTTGACCCCATTGGCTGCTGACCTTTCAAAGCACAGCCAAAGATTACTGGACAATTTACATGATTACGTGGGCGGTGTTAGCATGAAAATTAACAAGATGGATAGAGACCCTGATTATGTGCGTTTAGATCCAATAAGGTCCAAACTGCCAATGCTAGGTGCATTAAAATCGCAGGAACGTTTTGTAGCATTTAGCAATATTTTTATGATTAAATATATTTTTGTCCTTGTCACAATGGGATTATTTAGCTGCATAATTGAGACAATCTGTGCACCACTGTCATTGTGTCAATCACAGATATGCAAGATGAGTCAGTCTCTTTCTATCTGAAAAACAGCACCTGGGAGTAAGAAGGATGACACATTGTGCTTCTTACCAGCATTTTATGTTTGGGTGGCTTACTGTGAGGAATCTTTCCTGAAAAATGAATTCTATTGGCAATATTTTTTGCAGAATTTTTGGTAAAGTTTATAAGTGAACAGTCCAGTGAGTGGGTGGAGAAAGCATGTTAAACTTTCTTTAAAACATGACTGTGTTAACATAGTATTTTAAAATGGTCTAATGCATTTGGAATCAACGTCTCTCGCATTTGGAATTAACTAACTCTACAGCAAACCAAACTGTTGGGTGTTAAAGAAAGAAAATTGCTATACCAGGTGCACTAACGAGCAATTTTACTATATGTGATGCACATTAAAATGTATGTTTACAAAACAAATTATTCACTGTGAAACAATAAATGTGTTTTAAGGTTGCAAAGCAAAGACAAAAGCAACATGGGTGTTCATTTCATCTGGAAATTTCTTCTGATTGTTAATGTTTATTAACCTTCCTGGCAGATCATTTTTCAGTACACAGTTTGTTTTGATTTTGTAGTTCCTACAATGTGTTGGTAAGTTATTTAATTGCTTTCAGAGCAATCGGAAAGGCACTTTCCTTTCTAAGCTCATAAAGGTTTCTTTTTATTGTCTGTGTTCAAGGTTTAATGTCTAGACATCTTACTTAGCAGCCCTGCCGTGATGTGATCTGCAAAGTTTTTCATGGGAAGGTCAAAGATGCACATGATGTTTTTGTCAAGAGATGTGTTGAAGCTCTGACATGAGTCATGTGAAAGGGCCCAACACCTACAAATGATACAAAAAGTCACCATGTCAGATCAGCCAATGTTAAATAAAGCATTTTATTTGCTCAGAATCTAGCTTGTCATCGTCCTTCCTTAAGTGGTTGTCAGGGAAACAAATAATAGCAATGCTAAAGCCATAATCAACTCACTTAAATATTATGTATTCCCATCTAAAGGGCAGAGATGCACACTTATACTGTATACTTTTAAATCCACAAACAAACAATCTGTGCAACTAGAACATTTAAAAGGCTGCATTAGCCGAACTCATGAAATATTGATTGTTACACATTATTGAGTTTTATCTCTGATAATGTATTTTGGGTGCTTTGCTATCAGACTCTGTAGAGAATCTGTTAGGTCTCGGTCAAGCTGTGCATCTTCTGGATTAGAGTTAAAATTACATCCGCTTTCAGGAAGAAATGCATATCGAAATGTTTAGCTTTGATGCATTAGAAGCATCTAATAGTTCATCTGTCGCAAATGTGCCATTTGTTTCATCGAGAAGAACCTAGAGATTATTTTTTGTGCTGAAACGCGACTGATGCTTACGGAGTGTAGGCAGGTTGCTAGAGAATTAACGTGTGTGGAGGTTGTGCAGACCACAACCCACAGGCTGCCCTTGGCTTTGAGGAGGCTGAGAAACAATAAAGGCTACTGAGAGGGGGCAGAGAACCCTGCTGATAAATGCAGCTTAGACTGGATGGTCCAGGTTGGCCTGTGTGGGTTAGAGCTGGTAATGGAAGATCAACCTCTGAGCAATACAGATTTTCTCTTGGAACCAAAATAAAAAAAAATGTTTACCAGAAAGGCCATGTTGTTTACCTGTACTGTAAAAAACTTTAAAAAAACTGGTGAAGCTGGTTTTTCTGATGAAACTAGAAGTCTTGCTGGCTCTCAGAGGAATGTGCACAGAGTTTGCTCTCCCATAGCTGTGGAGAACTGTTGTTTTTCATACATCAACTTTGTTTCAGGTTTATATCTCAAAAGTTTATATCTGTAAACTATCATATTTTATTGATAACACAACCCCATAACCCATCCCTTTTTTTCCTTCCCCACATTTTCTTCTCTGTTCTATTTTAATGGTTAAATTAACAATTTTTTTTAAATGTTTAAACAAGATTACATTTTAGGCACCGATGAAATTTTGGCTGTTGCTTTTAAAAAATATATTTTTCAACAATGGATATATGAGCAGATCAGAATATATCTGTGAATATACTTGTAAATATATTTGTGCAACTCTACACTGTCTTCAAGACAATCGTTTTGCACATCGCTCAGGAGGCTTGGAGCTCTTTTTCCTGAAGTTTCAACTTTATTTCAAGTTCAACCCTACAATTACTTAGAAGAAATAAAGAGTATAAAGCCATAAAATTTAAATTTGTCAAAAACTTGCTTGAAAGAAGTTCAGTCTCTGAGGAGAAACATATGAGATTATTTGGGGGTTTTATTTCCTCTTCATTTATTTCCAATTCTGAGAAACCATGAAGATAGTCAAGAAGCTCATGAAGTTCCTATTGTAGCCTGACCTGATCCTGCTCTGACCTTTCACCTTTTATCGTTTGTGAGTCAGCAGATCTTCTTGCTCACCCACAAGGTGTGCAACACATATAAGAAAAGGCCCTCCATAAAATTGACCAAATAAATCATGTTCAAACTCTGAGCCCTTAGGGTTCAAAACAGGATATGCTCTTTTAGGGTGTTTTATAGCCATCTCTAGTTGTAAAAGGAACTTTTATCCCAGTCTCCCGCCGGTATACCCTGTGTTAATACCTGGTGGTGTTCTCTTTCAACGCTGAATTGGATTGCTTAGGCCTTCGGCGACGAAACTCGGATAAGCGTGGCAGATGCAAGCTGTAAAGACTGTCCCAGGGCCGTGCTGGTGTGGAGCAGAGCTGTCTCTGACAGAATGAGAGATTGCAGGAGCTAGTTCAGATGAGCCTACTGGAGATCGCTTTGTTTTGAAGGGCGGTGAAGAGGAGGGGAACGCACTGAGATTCATGCTCCCCTAATGGAAAGCTCTCAGGTGCCCTAGAGTACACACTTCAGTACAACACACTCCCACTTTTCATCCACAGGAAGAACTCTTCTTGTCCCCTTTAGAAGGTATAGGAACAGAGTTGTTTTTTTTCCTCACATGCAGGCCTCATAAACGCCTCACAATCTTTTGACACCATGTTAACCCTGCCTTCTGAAAACAGATAGTGGCCTGCAGGGATTTAGTCAAGGCTCCTGCTGTCGTTCTTTATCACAATTTGATGAAATTTATCACCATTGGCCTAAAATGCATCTCTGATCAAATTATAGGAGTTCAAATGGAGTGTCTTATGCAAATGACTTCGGTTTGATGAAAAAAGAAACAGAAGCAGATGCCTTTTTAGCAGTACCAGGTCAATTTGTGGTTCTTTCATCCGTGTCTCAGAGGAATGAGCGTTCCCTCCTCTTTCACTCACATAATTGAGGAACAAACTCCTTTAAGCATTTGACTGACATGTGATTTCTCAAATTCGGTTCCTTGCAGGGGTCTGCGAGGCGTTTGAAAGAATTGTAGCTTTGGCAGTCCTGTAGATGCCATGACTAATTGTGCAGTTAAAAATCATGGTTTTACAAGAGCATATTAAAAACATTGTGCCCTAAAAAAGACGCTCTTTCAGTTTTATCAAAGAAATATTTAATGAAATTACAACAGCAATATCATTTAAAGGATTGTTATGCATTTGACTGGTACTTTGGTGTTGTTGATGTCTTGCCCTGTGCCAGCTGACCAACAGAAATACACTGAAAAAAAAGGCAGCTGTAGTTGCTGAAATTCGACCGTACAAAAATACAGTGACAACATTTTAGGTTTTAATGTTTTAAGTTAAGTTTACAGTTACCGTAATTTCATTAACTGATATAATGTTAATATACCAACCTATTAAAGTACTAAAAATCTACTTTGTATCTTTGAAATACACTGATAAGCACCAAATGCAGGTGATGATGAGAAAGTCACATGATGAGCCAAAGTCCATCACAAGCAGCTTTTAAATATGAACATAACACAAACACTAAACACCATCATGGTGAGACTCTGAAATATGCAACAATACATGTAACACGCAACCCTAATAAACATAACTAAGAAAAAAACTAAGAAGAAAAAGTTCAAACTAAATTTGAATTGCAATTCAGGAAATTTTGGGAAGTGTTTACGATTTTTCCCTGTAAATTTTACAGGAATTTATCATTAACCATTTAACAGGTTTTTACCATAGCATTTTCACAATTTTGCCTTCTTTTTTTTTTGCAATTTACATACTGCTTTTATATTAATTATTAATATTATTATTTGTAGCAGTAGTATTTTTTTGCAATCTATTCATTTTATAGTAATAATAAAAACAAGAAATAATATTATTAATATTAATTAATTATTCTTAATTATATGTTGTCGATTCAGAAAGGATAATAAACATTATAAATAATTTAATAAGAAATAAATAAATTATATATACTGTATATATACATTTGTTTTATCTTAATAAGATTGTAGAAGTAGTCGTGGTAAGAGTCACAACTACAATGGACAAAAATGAGGTCAGGGACATTAAAAGTGCAAAGAGATGTTTTGGTTCATTGAATTAGATTATTTTTAAGGACACCGTATGTCTGTTTTAGTAGTGCTATTTTTTGTCCTTGTGTCCTTTTTTATTAGAAAACATATCACGCCCAGTAATGCATCCTCAAACACAAGATGGCATCCAAAAAAGCTTTCATATCTGGTGTTCCTGATAATGCTAACTGGCTCCTGTGAGATCCAGTAAAATCCTTCTGAGCAGGAGAGAGTGTGTGTTTGTGTCATTGATGGTGAAAGAGAGTTAGAGATGCCGTTTGTAAATGAGAGATGACAGTGTGAGACATGACAGCTCCCTCTCAGTTTTATCCGATTCGTATTTTTTATGTGCCAACAGGCTCATGAATAATGCAAAGGTAGGTTAAATGATGTCACAGATGCAGAATAAGCTCAGTCTTTGTTATTGATATGCATGTGCTGCTTCCGTGAACGTGGGTGTGTTTACTGTGAGGGGAAGTGAGTGCACCAAGCCTCCTGCTATGTTGCGAGACTCGGAGACATGCACGGCCTCGGTAGGATAGTGAGATCGAGGAGATTTAAAGAGAGGAGTTAGTCTCAGCAGCCAGACAAGGGGCGTCTCAGTAGACAGATAGTTAGTGAACCCAAGATCTGGGCGAAAAAAAATATTGGCTTCTTCCGTTCCTCCGCTCACAATCTGCTGTTTATTTACCAAGTTGAAGGCCAGGCTGCCTGCACAAACTCCCAGGTTCAAAGCACTGTTGTTATGTAGGATAGTTCCAGCTTTTCTTTGTGGAAAATGAATGCGTAAGAATATAGATTAAGGTCTACTCAGGGCGAGATGGAGAGTCCTCTGACCTTCTAGACTGCCGACTCATTCTTATACAATAGACTTTTTAAACAGCTTGTGAATGTGTCTATCGACTTTTGCTGCGAAGCCCATGTAGCCTGATTGGATCTTGCGCCACACCATCTGGGACCAGAACAAAAGATATTCTGCGTAAGTGGTCGTGATTAATTCTCAGAAGGTCACAGCAGATGTCCAGCAGAGCTACAGCCCTGGACGTGAGGTGTTAGCACTGCAGACCTTTCAAAGGCCTTCACAGACAGAGTCATGTGTCGCATGACAGTCAGGTGCTGGTGGTTTGAATCGCTCTCCCAGGCGGCTGTTCAGAACACATCAGAAATCACAGCAGATTTCATTTTCCGTTTCGGAAATTGCATGACCGTGGGAGCCTGACCAGGGACCGGCAGACATGAAGTGAGTAGATGAACCTTGCTCAATATGATAGATGGAGATGGCGAGTTTGCATTTGTCAAAAAAGCAAACAAACAAAACAAAACAAAAAAACACACACCTCTATCTACCTTTTTACAAAACTCATGTATATAGTTATATACAAAATTCACTGCAGTTTCCAGCTGAAAAACGACAACTAGTGACAATCAAACACCAGCAACATTTAATCCTATTCACAAATGTTATGATCACAAGGGCAGATTGTTAGTTAGCTCTTTCTTCACAATCTGCCATTTGCCAACACTTCACTGCCGTTGATGGAATTTTCCGTCAGTGAGAGTTTTTAGTGTTACATGGTAGGGGGCACTATTATGCATCTTCTCAAATGAAGTCACTGGAGTCAAATATGTACACACGTAAGCTAATGTGTTCATTCAACATCATATACTGTAAGTCAAATCTGCATAACATTACTGAGTCAAATTTCAAATCCACGAAGATGGACTGCGAGCTTTGATGGTGTTGATGGACACGATTTGCTCTATTTTTAAACATCGTTCTGAATCCAATCTGGAAATGTGATTTTATCAGCTTTTTGTTAAAATGTTGCTTTTTTCAATTTTTTTTGCAAAAATAGTAAAAAATTCTAGGGCTGATTATAGCAGCGTTAATAATAATAATAAAAAAAATGCTGGGACAGAAATAGTTAGTATTTTCACACAGTTCCTTTTATATTATCACACAGCACACTATTATATTATGACTTCAAACTAAGACATTTTATGCTTGCATTGCATAACCATTTCCATATGTGTGGCTTTTCTGATGCAGTAACATGCTCAGAAGCACACGTACGTAGTACAGCACTGTACTTATGATATGCAGCTTTGAGGTATAAGTCCTCTGAAATGTAAATCACAGTAAAAGACGTTAAAGAAGGGTGCTAAAATCACATGGTTGAATCAGTTAGTGTGTTTTATCTTATGTTTGCTTTTGTTAGCCTTATTGATAAGGTTTAGGTTTGTGTTTTGTCATCCTGGTTTCATAAAAATATGTGCACTGTGTTTTTTACGTGACTTACTGCACGTTTCGCCGCATTTTCAAAGAGAAATGTCCACTGAGTGGCACTAAAACACAGGTTCAATACATGAACCCGGCACGTTTTATTACGTTGATACACACTGGATTTGAAGCAGTACATGTCTGTACTCCGTGACCTACCGAACAAACCTACCGTCTATGAAAACCTATATATATATGCAGTTGGATATGCTAGATACCAAATGTCCCAGCATATTAATATTGTTTTGAAATCATAACATGATATAAGTAATTGTGCACTGTGGTGTGTACTTATTATTTATTGTCTCGAGAAAAAGTGCCCCAAGGTATGTTTATGCCGTAGTGTTTAGTATAGGTGTTATGTTCACTTTTGAACACGAAAGAACAATAACCTTTTAGTGTAATGCACCATGATAAAACATTGGCATATTAATGTTTATTTCATTTAGTTTTAATGACTGGATATTTCACAATGAATGTGTTGCAAAACATAAAAGAAGAAAATACAATTTTGCAGAAATATTTATCCATGGAGCCTGTATTGGATTTTTGATCTCATTTCATGTCCAAACTATACCACAGTTAACTTATTAAAACATTGGCAGAATTATATAATGTTTTGTTGGATAAAACTGAACATGCTTTTTGTGCCACTCACCGGAAACATGAAAGAAGCAACGCAATATCACTTTGCAGAAATGCCCCACAGGCACATTTTTCTAATGTGGGTGGATTACAGTTATTGATACTACGATGCTCCTGACCTCTTTATCCTCCAGCAATAAGGGTTAAAGGTCACGTGTAGCTAATGAAAGGGACGTTGAGCTAATGGATGGCTTCACCACTGAATTTTCTCACACGCTCAACACCCCTCAGCTACATATGACCTTTAACCCTTCATTAAGCGTGAGAAGCTCAGAAGAGTCACAGAGCCAATAACTAATAACAACTCTCTCCATCTGTCATACTGAGTGCATGATCAGCGTTTTCATCTCCGTCCCTGGTGGGGTTCCCACAGTTATGAAAAAAATAAGAAACAACAAGGAATTTGAAATGGCTTGGAAAGAGGGAAGAGAATCATATCTTTTTTTTTGCTTAAAGAACAGTTATGGAGAATTGTCATATGGTGATTTATACAAGATGTAAATAAATGATTAATAATACTAATAATACATTTTATTTTAATTATGAAACATGCAGTTTTGCTCTAAAGTTTTAATTTAGTTAAATTTTTTGTCAGCGCAAGGTAAATAAGATAATAGTGGAATTTTATTCATTTATCTCTTAAAATAATTTTTAAATATTCATGGAAGATTATTGGAAGTTTAGTGTGTGGGAACACTGCGCTGGCCATATAATACCTCCCCCCTCACCATGGCAACAAGTTTGGTAACTATGGTCAACCTTTTTAAAAAGCGGCCTTCTTAATTAGTGTGATTAGCACAATTAGTAAGAGACACGAGCATAAAGAGAACATTCTGTTCCTTATGATGAAGCTGTTGGCTTAACGTAACGTGATGGTTTGTCTCGTTTAAGACTCTGGTGTGGGTGTATGACGAACAGCGGAGGAAAGATGCTGTCTGTGTTATTTTAGTCATGTCTGAGGTCTCAGATTCAGTCGCCGTTCGGGATGCAAGCAGCTGACGCTGCGATTGGGTGGAACTCCATTTAGAAAAGCTGTCTGGAGTCAGAGATTGGAGTGACCGCAGACCGAAGAGAGACAGCACTTAGTAGAGTTTGCTAACTCCAAAGCCAAGCTCCCTTGCTTCTCATCCTGCACTTGTCAGGACTAAATAAATTGTCACTTTTCCATCAGCTTTATGTGCGCGCTTGCGTGTGTCAGTATCGATCATTTCTGCTCAACACCTCACGGCTCTGAAGCAATATTCTGTTCCCATCAGCCACTGAGAGTCCGAGCGAAGCACAGTTCAGAGGCTTTTTGACCTCTTGACCCTTACAAATCCTCTGTGGTGGCCTAGGTGTTATATTTCTTGTTGTTTTGTCATGTCAAAGCCCTCTGTCCTGCCGGCCCTCACGAGTTTGTTCACACTCAGGCAGGAGGATTAGAGAGGGTTTTTACTGCAGGTTGGCATTGTTAACATCATTTCCTACTCATGTCCATGAGTCATAAAATGTGCTGGTGTCTTTATTCCGGCGAGAGGGGAAGACTGATGAGCAGAATGCAAGTGAAATAGTAAGAAAATTCATACGGCAAGTGTCAGGCGGAGTGTTTTAGTGGATATAGTAGCGGACAACAGAGGAAACTCTCCAGATGATTCAGTGTTTATCCCTTGCACAATGACTAAACCGGAGATTAGTCCTTAAATGCTAAGCTCTGGGTTTCTACATCTATTATTTTTCAGCGAATTCGTCACAGAGATTGTGATTTTGTGTTCACGAGGATTATAAATATGCAGCTGTCGCAGCCGTAAACACATATGCGCCGACGCGTTGGGTGGTGCCACTCATGCAAGCGATGCAAGTTCAGCTCGTGTCATTTCATGATTTATGAGCTGTTTATTTCTTACTGTCTGCGAATCACAAAACTAAAAGAAATCAGAAGAAATCATATTTTGATTTCTGAAAAATAAATAATCAGTCTAATATACAGCAATGAAAGTAATGGAATAACGATAAGAAAATCCAATAGTTTTGCATCGTTTCATTATTTTCACCACAATTAAACCCTAGAAGCAATGAAATCCATTTTATTATATTTGCCAAGCCCCACCCAATTAAATAAATAAATAAATAATTTAAAGTTATTAAATGTGTTTCTTATCAGAATCTTATCAGAAATTCTGTGTATTTTAGATTCTGTGTTTTATGATTTCATACAAATATTTTATCAAAAGCAGTGGTAAATCGAATGAATACGATTTTAACAATTTAATTAAAATTAGTTTACTGTTAAAAAAAAATAAAAAATTTTAAATACTGTCTGATATTCATTTAAAATAATGGTTTAATAATTTGTATTATTGTTATTTATTATTATTATTATTACTGAACTTGTGGGATAATTACACTTTATTTATCTAATGTATAGTGATGTAATTTTTTTAAATTTATTTAATAAATATAACAGTATAATAACAGACTATTGTATAAAACGCTATATATATGTGTGTGTGTAAATTTTATCTAATTATCATTTAATACATATATATATATATATATATATATATAGTGAAGTGTAAAAAAAAACCCACTAAAAATGTGGATTTTTCAAAACAAAAACACTTTTTTTCTAGCTTAAAATATGAAAGTGCATTTTCATCAGGTTCACTCAATACACATATACAAGTAGCCACTGTGTATAGTGATGTGATTCATCAGTTGTAGCCAGTTGCTTTAGTGTGTGTGTGTGGCTTAAACAGTTGTTAGAGAAACCCAATGCCCCTCATTCTACACACCCCTCCTCCTCACAGGACTCCCCTTGGAGTGATAGATTAGTCTCATCTCCCTCCATGGTGTCTTAGTTTACTGTCACACCTTCCAGTTCCACCCTAGGCTTCTCCAGTGACCTTTACATCCTTAACGAGGAGAAAACATGAGGTGTTAACTTATCAAACATTCATTTAACTGTCATCTTATCCTCAGCACAACTGAGGCAAGGCAAAGCTGGTGCAGCTTTATTGTCAAGGAGGAATGACCATCTCTGATAACCACACAATAACCAAATATTGGTGAAAGAATAAATAATAGTGTATGGTGCACCGCAATAGCTCATTTGCAATTAAACTGGATAGTTTTGTTTACTGATTTAGTAATATTGACTAATATGTTTGACTATATTAAATTGTGATATAGTCAGAGGAGGTGTAACATGTAACATCTTGGTGCACGTTTAACACCAACCATTCAATTCACATGACATATGCACTGTTTGTTTTGCATTAAGAGCTCCAGCTTCACACATAAGTGGTTTTTACACATTGTTTGTCTCAAACAATGTCTTTTATAGTACAAACGAGATGTTAAAAATATCAAAATGGTCAAACACTTTATTTTAAGGTTTACATGCACTTACTATATCTAATTTATTTTAATTTTTTATATTCATTATTAACAGAGTTTTAAGTAATTTGGTTGATTTTAAATTAAAATGAGAACCTGTAAGGGGAAAGAAAAAAAAAAACTTAAATTGAATGATTAAAAGAAAAGAAAACAAAAAAATATTATATATGATACATTGCATTGTGTTGCGTTTACCCAATAATTTATTTTTGCAATTATTTGTGAAATTTACTAGCATGTAGCGAGTGAGAATTTTTATTGCAATGCTTTTCCAAATATTTCTTGCATCTTTTGATCACAAAGTGAAAAAGCACAGAAATTAATTTTTGTCAGTTCCGCTTCATGTCTTCGCCATGTCCTCTTAAGGACTCCACAGTTATGCTTTACCCTCAATATTCTTTTCAGCATGACTTTTTCACTTCTATATGCAAAAACTACCATGTGGAGGTCAAAAGACTTGTTGAGCAGCGTGTTAGCCATGCGATGGGGCCTTTAGATGAGCATACACTCATGTCATTTTGATTCCATGTTATCTTCATCCAATTTGTTCTTTTGGGATAGCAAATATCTTTGAACCGTATGGTGTAAGTTCACAGGAAGTGTGTAAATCACTGAAACAGTAATTCTCTTAGTGATACTGAGCAGAGCGTAGAGATGATGTTATTCATTAAGAGACTCTCCAGCTCGTCCACCGAGATAAGAGCTTCTAATGAGAGCCTGTAGAAATCTGAATGACAAAACAAGCCGTTTCATTGTCTGATAAGAATGCTTGATTACACTCGTCTGGAGCTGCCGTCTGCGAGCGCATGCATGTGACAATCTGTGCTGCAGGATCACGTTGCCGGTCAGCAAAGAGGCGAAGCTTCCCAGACTCCTGCATTCCTGCACAACCCATCTTTTGTCATGCAGCAACAGTTATTTGGAAGGTGACACCCTTCCCCCTCCTCTTCCTCCTAAAGTTCATGCCAGTCATCTTTCAGTAAAGGAAGAGAGGGAGGAACGGAGTGAGAGTGAATGAGCCAGCGGAGGTCAGGGCATTTATTAAATCAGGTGTAGCAGAGGCTCAAAGGCGGGTTGAAGGTTTTTCCTTCGTGGAGTGAGTTTAAAAGCAATTACAATATACTTTAGAGCGTAAAGAGAGATTTGGAGAAAGAGCAAAAGAGAAAGTTGGCTTTGATCCGACCGCGAGACGTAAACCTGCCGTGGCAAGCTTACAGAGAGGTGGAGGGAAAGAGGGAGGAGTTTTTTTCCCTCCTTCCCTCTCAGACACACATGAACTGACACAGGTAGAGCGGTTCAAAATTTGCCACTAGCAATTCATATCAGCCTGAAATCTTATGCATGCCGGGTGCTGTAACTTCATTCAGCTGTCGGACCGTCGTCAAAGTGCGCTCAAGCCGCCGGACAGAAGAACAGAAAGAGAAAGAGAGAGAGAGAGAGAGAGAGAGCGAGGGAGAGAAGGAGAGCCGGCCTTGGCGCTGAGCAGAGGTGAAGATAAGTGTGTTCTTTCTCCCCCTTTCAGCTCTCTGAATGCAGGCTTTTGTGTATGTGGCTCATTTTTCTTGCTCTGTTTTTCTCCCTGGTGATATGAGTCTGTCTTCTATTGTAGTGTGGGGTATTTTCCTACTTTTTCTTCGCTGTGTAAAAGTTGTGGTGCAGAGATACTCGGGCTTTACAGCACTTTACAGCAGTACAGCAGTGTGTGTGTGTGTGTGTTGGCTGTCTAATGGGTGTGTGGTGTTTGTTGAGGTGAGGTCCTTTGTGTGTCTGAGGGGGTTGGGTTACTTTAGGCCAGGACAGCCTTATTAGATAAATCTTACAAATAATATATATATATATAGAGAGAGCATGTGATACTCACCAAGGCTGCATTTATTTGATCAAAGACACAATATTGTAACATATTGTCGCAGTGATTATGTGACACTGAAGATTGTAGTAATGGCTGCTGAAAATTCAGATTTGCATCATGGGAATATATTGTAAAATACATTTAAATAGAAGACAGTTATATATATAATATACAATATAATATTCAGGTTAGTCTGTATTAGTTCAAGGGCTTTATTTTATTGTGTACATGTACATACATAATATTTTTTTATTTATATATATGTAAATAAAATACCTATGGTAGATCCTAATATAAATAGCTGTGTAAGTAAGTGTGTACTGTAGGTTAGGTTAGTCTTTTACCCAGTCAGCTCGTGTAACTGTTTAAATGTTAACGGTTCAGTCAATGGCTTAATGATTTAATTTAATTGTTTTTTTAAATAAAAGGAGATAACAGTAATAACAGTAAATCATTACCTCTAGATAACTTAGTAGTAGTCAAAACATGAAATGGCATACTAAATATTTGCTCTAAAAGGTTTGCTAAAAAAAAGGTATTAAAAATTTAGGATCAGTATTTTTAACTGATTATTATCGGATTGATATATGCTCAGTGACAGTAAGGACAATAGTATTGCATTAAATATCCTTATTTACTTTCTATTAGTCAAAAAATCCCTTAAAAACGTACATTCCATAAAATACACAGCAGCACAAATGTTTTCAGTGCTTATAGTTATGTGTCTTATCACCTAACGTCAAGTTAGATTTCACAACTCCCATACTCTTAACCTGATTTCACAACGAAATTCCTATTAGGCATTATAACTAACCTTTGTTTTACATAGCTAACTTCACACTGCTGAATAAATAAATACAGTAAAATACCAGCAGCTGTGGTTGCCAGAACTTTATAGTAAAAAAATGATAGTAACATTTTAGGTTTTACAGACTTAAATTGATATTAAGTTAATAAACCAACCTACAGAATTACTAATATCTGTTTTATAATGTTGCAATATACTAACTATCATGTACTATCATGTAACACTCACCACTAAAATCAGGTGGTGAATGTTACATGATAAATCAAAGTTCATCCCAAATAGTTCTTCTATGAGATGAGAAGGGGAAGAGTAATTTATAGTAATTTACAGAAATGTTAAACAAAATCATAGTACTGAAATAATGCAGTAAGTATTAATTTGACATTTGGAAATGACAATTTGAGGGTTTTTACTGTAAATTTTACAATGATTAAAAAAAATAACAACAGCATAATTTTAACAATGTTTTAGTGTAAAAATGTAACGGAATTATAGATATAGTACAGAAACTTACTGTTAACCAGTTAACAGGTTTTTACTGTAGCATTTTTACATTTTTTTTTACAGTTCACACTACCGACTGTCATTCATCAGATGTTGCTGAAATCGTCTTGATATTAATGCTGCACGTCAACTATTAAATCAAGGCACTAGGTTCGTAAAAAAATTTGGCTGATTTTAATAAACTTCAAGTTGGCCATTTAAAGTAGAACCAATTGGACCCAATTAAAAAGCTTTGTGACATTTTGTGTAGTCCATCGCAGTATGGGTACACTGTGATCATAAAAGGATGGACATGGTCAGCAACAATACTCTGTAGTGTTTAAATGATGCTTACCAAGTGTGCCAAGAAAACATCCCTCACACCATTACACCAACAGCAGCCTGAACTGTTAATACAAGGCATGATAGATCCATGCTTTCATGTTGTTTGTGCCCAATTCTGAGCCAATCCTCCAAACGTCTCAGCAGAAGCCAAGACTCATTAGACCAGGAAACCCTTTTTTATCCTTCTATTGTCCAATCTTGATGAGCCTTTGCAAGCTTTAGTCAGTTTTCTGTTCTTGGATGACAGGAGCACCCCTCTTTATTTTTTCTGCTGCTGTAGCCCATCTGCATCAATGTTTGACGTGTTGTGCATCCAGAGACGCTCTTCTGCATATCTTGGTTATTTGAGTTAGTGTTGCATTTGTATCAGCTTGAGCCAGTCTGGCCGGTCTCCTCTGACCTCTGGCCGTTTCGCCCACAGAACTGCCACTCTCTGGAAATTTTCTCTCTTTTTTCAGACTGTTCTCTGTAAACCCTGGAGACACTCATGCATGAAAATCCCAGCAGATCAGCAGTTTCTGAACCACTCTGACCAGCCCGTCTGGCACCAGGAACTGCATTCAAAGTCACTTAAATCACCTCTTTCCCCATTTCCGATGCTCTGTTTGAACTCCAGATTGTCTTGATGATATCTACATGCCAAAACGCATCGAGTTGCTGCCTCTATCTATCTTTAAAGTTTCTGTCAGTGATTTAAAAATCATCTCCACAGGATTGATAAGTTTGGGAAGCTCTGCTCTGCACCATGTGACTTGGCGATGCACAACTAAAGCACCAGTCTTTTTAAAGTACTGGTTGTCTCACGGATGGCAGCTCTTTCTTTCTCATTATCATCTATCACTCTGTCTGTATCTGTATCTCTCTCATGCTCACACACACAGACGTATGATTGAGGCTTTGTGGGTTTTTTGACTATAAGACACTAAGAGATTGAAGCTGATTTGGTTTCCTGGCTTGGAAGAGAGAAAGATTAGCCGGATTTCAGGCCTCAAAGGGACAACTGCAGCATGGGAGGAGATATTAAGTGGAAAGAGAGGGATTGAGCAAGGGAGGGAGAGAGCAGTGTTTTTGAAGATTAGCCCCCTAATGCACTGAGTATCAGACCGGTGGGACGGACTCGCACACTGAGACTTTATGAGTGATATCCCAAGATCCCTTGCTGCAAAACCACTGGAGAGAAGTTCTTAATGGCTGTCAGTTCTCTTCTGGTGGCTTAAAGATGGAAAGAGACATTTCAAACCTGGGTCTGTGCGGTTCAGTCTGCAAACCTTTTGAAGTTCACACGCCTAGAGATTTTCTGTTGTTAGTTCGGGGCGCTAATGATCAGACGCTTGGCATGTCCCTGTTTTGTGGTCTTGTATTAAGCCAGCATCCAACAAATCTGTGCTCAGAGAGAAGACGCAGTAATTTTACAAATACAAACCAGCAAATACTCCCTGTCTGCTGTCAGCTGCCTTGTAAGCAAAATAAAACCTCAAAATTGACAGATTGAAACACTTTGCTTTGGCAGCAACTTACTTAGAGGCCTTTGGATTCAAAAACAGCTATACAGGGTGCAACAGAAGGAATGCAATGGTTAAAGAGTGGTTCAAAGATTAACTTTAAGTGACTGTTAGATGATGGCAAATGTAAAATACGATATTGATGCCTGTAAATTAAAAAATCTTTAATATTAGCCAGTAGCAAATATGGCACAAATGTATTGGGAAATATTAATGAACAAGATATCTTAGAATTTTTATTAATTTTTTTTTTTTTTGGCTGGTTAAAATGTGAGAAAAGCTTCCTAGTTAGACACTGGAAATTCTGAACTGCCCGTGAAACCCTATGTGCCCAGGCAGCACCGAAGTGATTGTGCTTTAATCAAAGAGATCTTGTCCCTGATTATATACACGATTACAATGTCCCTCATTTAAAAGGGTAACACCGCTCTAATTCCAGGCCTTCTCCACGGAGATTCCCTTCCATTTTAATGGCATTATCATACAGCTCTGCTCCCACCTCTGCTATTCACCGATAGAACATGACAAAGAAAGAGCTGAATAGGTGAAATATAATTAATATAAAGAATTCAAAATTTTGTTTTGCGACTGATTATTATTGAACATATCGCTCTACAAAGACCATCTTTTTGAACGCCACATTTAACTGAATGATTCATTGACAGCTGACTCATTGTTGAATGAATCAGCTTTTTTTTTTTTAAGAATCATGTGAATGAATCAGTGACTCTCTCATAAAGACAATGGCTGAGTCTGAAATCTCATAGGTACTTTGAATACGTAATTACGGTCTACATTCTATACAGTATGAATGTTTTCTGGATATACTGAATTCTTCACTCTAATTGTCATGGGACCTACGGTGTCAGTTGCATTGCTTCACAGCCATTCAAACCTCCCTTGTGGCCTCATGGTGTATGAAAGTGTTAATTTATAATTTTTGCTTACTGTTTTATTAACACTACGTACCGCTCTACTGTTTGGCATACTATATAGAAGGGAGGCATGCGATTTTGGCCGTTTCTTTCATTCCTGAATGAATCTGTGTTTTTGAACGATTCAAATGGTAAAGATGGTCGCTTGTCGCCACCTACTGGCAATATTGTGACTTACTGAATAACGAATTTAAAGTCACACTTGGAATGCTGGTCAAACCAATCAGATATAATGACCAAAGCTTAAAGGAAATTATTAATCCATCATGTCTTTAAACAGAAAAAAATACACTCTTCAGCTTTAAGTATGACCTTA
This sequence comes from Enteromius fasciolatus, assembly GCA_032361145.1. Lineage (NCBI taxonomy): Eukaryota > Metazoa > Chordata > Actinopteri > Cypriniformes > Cyprinidae > Enteromius > Enteromius fasciolatus. The sequence continues at coordinate 2,960,749 of JAUMHR010000075.1, read as the reverse complement.
TGAGCCGCTGGTACGATTCTAAAACACCATCTTACACACATGTTTGCATTTTCTACAAAATAAGCATCTAAATGGATTTATAGAAGGCTGTTCCAGGACTGCAAACGTGTTCTTTTACACATTTATTGAACTTCTATAGGTTGATAAGTGTAATGTTCAGATAAGAGGGCATATGGACAGTTTGCTTACCCTGATCAATACCGGAGTGCACTAAAAGGGGCTCAGTGGTTTAATGTGTGCTGCCCTACTGCAGATGAGATGAGTATGTAGGCTATAAAAGCCAGCGGGGGCTGAGTGTTATGTATAGTATTTCACCTCCCTCCACTACACAACCACGGTAATTCCTGTTTTACTAGGGCACCTGTCCCTGTAGAGCAGGCTTGCAAGGCTAGTTCAGCTAAAGATCCCGATGAAAGCTGCCAGCTAGCCCACCTTGACCCGACTCTCTCCTTTTCTCTTGGTTTGTTTCCTTTTACTTTCACGATCAGTCTTTTTCTGTCTTTTAATGGATTTGGGTGGAGGTCTTTCACCTCTTAAAAGCCCTGGGTCATAAAGATCCTCTGCAAAGTGACCTATTAAAAAGCATCTTAAATCGAAGCCATAAACTACATGCATTTCCTGTTTGGAAAGATTGACCGGGCAGTACAGATTCGGCTGAGGTGGCATTTTAGCGTTCAGTCTGAGCAAGATTAGGCAGGTAATGTAAGACACAAAAGTGAGAGTTAAACCCCAATGTGACCTCAACTCTAAAGCATTTGTGCCGTTCTACTCCCATAAGCATTAGAGACGAGCCCTGGGGTGATGTTGTGTCATCCGTGGTTTCTTCTTACTCTCTCTATTCAGAGAATATTAACAAGAAGTAGATGAGAGATATGAACAGAGAGATTTATGTGGGACTGATCAGACTGCCAGCTATGGTAAAAACAAGTTTCAGCTTACCCGTGCCAGTGCAAACAGAAGAGACTTTCCCCTTCTGGGTCCTCAAAACAGATGCCACATCTATTACATTTCTGCAAACAAGTCTAGAACAATGCATTTCAAGATTTATGAGGTTTTAGATTTGGATCTTGCAAGAACTCTAAATAGGTGAAAGAAATACTGTAACAATACACATCTTTGAAACGATACGTTTTCAATGTACTCTAATATTTTATATAAGCAAGACGTTTCTCATTGTGAGTGCAATCTCTATCATTTTTTAATGGAATGATTATTTAGTAATCACGATGGACTGGAAGTATAATCAAAATTCTTGGGAGAGTAAAGTCAAATGAGCATTACTGGTTGTTGCATTGAATCTTACACAATTTTTTTGAGTAATAACATTCACATGAGTATATTTTATGGTATTAGCAGTATATTTATTCTACATTATGCATTATAGTATAATAATAATATACACTCTTTAAAAATAAAGGTACAAATCAGTGGTTCCATGATGAACCTTTAACATCCAAGGAACTTTGGATCCAAGGAGAGTTGTAGAACCTTTGATTTACCTTATGTGCTGTTTCCCGTTTTAGAAGCAGTCAGGTTTAATGAGGGTGAGAGGGGTAATTAACTGCGTTCTGATGACTCCGGTGCTGGCAGCAGTTGAAAGAGGTTCTCTAACTGCAAGGGGGCATATAGTGGGTACCTGGCTGTTTGAATTTACGACCAGCTGACCTTTAGTGCTGGACGTCCACCACCAGGATTTCTGTGAAGTCTGAAATCGCAGGAGAAGAGGAGAAGGGAGTCCGGTGAGAGAAAACCATTTAAATGTAATTAGGTGTGTGAGGTCAGGCAGATGTGTCAAATCACACCATGAAGGAGGAAACAGTTAAAGTAGTCTTTTTGTGATAGAGGTTTGAATTGCATTATGTATCAGAGTTTAGCCTGTGTGTGTGCGCCCATAATAATCCATACTTGACCATTTTTATCAGGGTGTTGTGGAAATAGATTCATCTTCTACTATTTCATTTGTAAATTGGATTCAGTGACAAAACGCAGATGTCCATTGTAATTAGAAAAAGAATAAAGTACAACCTGATCTCACAGAATTGCGTGAAATAACCACGAACTCTTAACGCATAATTCTGTGTTAGTATCACGTAATGACCGAAAATTGCGTGATACTAC
>JAUMHR010000075.1:2942867-2958531 GCA_032361145.1 Enteromius fasciolatus | reverse complement strand
TGAGCCCATCACGCAATTTTTGATCATTACGTGATACTAACACGGAATTATGCATTAAGAGTTCGTGGTTATTTCATTATTAACGTGCTAATATGCCATGTTGCTTGGCAACCGTCAACAGCCGGTAGGCTAATTAGCTATACAAATGGTTTATTCTGATTTTTGTTATTAATACAAGTCGTTATTGAGCTTTGGTGTCTTTTATTATATCGCTGTTGCAGCTTAAGGCCATGTGTAAAAGTTCTTCAATTGTAATATTGATGTTGATATCAGTTTCCCAAGTAAAAAAAAAATAAAAAATCAAACAATAAGAGGGATTGAGAGATTTCTTCTAAATTTTATTAAAAATGTCAAGTGGTCTGACCGTCCAGTAACCAGATTTAATGGACAAAAATGTTTATTCAAAGCATTTTTTTTTATTTATTCATAAAATAATGTTAAATACTATTAATTAGTCTTGTTTTCTTAGTTATACAGTCTTAAAATTAAAAGTTCCAAAAGAGTAATCACAGCGATGCCACTAAAGATTTTTGTGCAACCAAAAGATTTCATTGATCTTAAAGGTTAAATGAATGACCTTAATTTGTATGCTTAAGAGTACAGTTTTATGAATATCCTTCCATGTTTTTATTTAGAAATGCATGATTATTCTGAAATACTTTGCATGAATAACATTTTATTTAAAAAAAAAAAATGTATTAAAAGATCTAGAAACAAAAAGTTGGTTGCATAATTGACCCATGGAGATTTTTGATGGATTTCTGTCAGTTTAAAATAGACAGAAAGAGCCACGTTGCAGCACTAGTCGATTGTGGGTGACTGAGTTAAACATTATGTACAACTGAAGGAGACAGTCAGTAATTTTTTTCCAGTTAACCTCTTTGTATCCCTGTCAGTGTGAATTCCGTCTGTGTAATGAAGAGAAGTTTTTAGTGGTGCTGTTGGTTTTAAACAGGCTTCGGAACAAACTCCAGAAACGGCTGCCTCTTCTGTAGGTTAATTGCTTGAGGTTACGTTTCACAAGGTCCATTAATGAAGGTCGACTGTGTGTCTACAGGACTGCAGCCTGTTTATAAAGAGCCACCATGTTGGTTTATGCGTTATCCTAACTCATATAGCGTCTTTCAGACTCGAGAAGAGTAGACTTCCATTCTGGACACATTTGTGTAGTTCACACAAAATCATTCCACACCTTTTCTTCTTTTATCTGTTCTCCCACCGGCCAAACATACTTGGCATTCATCCCTAAAGTTTGAGAGAGTGTTATACAGCCATGGCAAGTGTGTGTGTGTGTGTGTGGGCGGATGTAATCTGGTAACGAGCGGTGGAGAGCTTAGAATGGCCTTGAGTGTTCAAGAGAGCCACACATAAGAGACAACTAGCAAACAAACAGAGGCTGGTGTCAGCAGAGTCAGGTGATGAAGGACAACATTTATCAAAGAGTTACGGTGATGACCACACAGCACAGATCAACACACGCTCAGAGACAAACAAAACACACACACCGTCGCTTTCCACTAGCATTAAAATGGGCAGCTGTTGACGGCAGAGCTCAATGATTAAAGGGTTAGTTCTTTCTGCCGGACTATTTCAGTCTTGTGTGTCTTGTATGCTTTGTGTTTATTTCTATGGAAGAAATAAGTTTTTTAAGGCTAGCATTTTATAAAGCCTAAAACAAAATTTGGTTTGTGTATTTGAACGAATGCATTAGAATCTTTGGCTAAATAATTATGTAAAGGCCAATTTTTAGGGTACATTTTTGCAGACTTACTTTTTAACCTTTTAACATGATTTGAGAGCATTTGATTGGAAGAAGTAAGTGAGTATAGGGTGAGTCATCAATATTTTGTTTTGTTTTCACAGTGAAACATAGTTATTTTTTTTTGCTAACACTATCCCAGCAGGCACACAACGTCATAGGACTATAATATTTGGTCAAATAATAGTTGATAAAAATTCAGTTTCAATCCAATGCCTAACGTGAATGTTATATACTGTATACAACATTATAACTATGGAAACTGTAATCCATTAAGTTATTATAATGCATACTGCAAAGTGTTAACCTGCAATTCTTACCTTAAAGAGCTATTTTCATCTTATGTAACCCATAGAAAATAGTTGTTTTGCTATAAATGTTTTAAGTGATGTTAAATAGTATTTTGACTACAATAAAGTTAATTCATATGTTACTATTTTAGGGTATTATTTAGCTGTACAATACAATTTAATAATCACAAAGCTTATATTTTATATTTAGTTCAGTATAAACATTTATTTTTTTTGTATTTTATGCTGGTTTCAAATGCAAGAATAGCATATCTCGGACAGTATTTCATGCAAAATAAAACCAAAAATGCAAAAAAATATTGAAAAGTGCAGAAAAAAGCCTTGAACTGCAGCTGTGTGAGTGAAGCAGTCATTAATAAACATATGAAAGTCAACGCAGTCAGCACCTGAAATACCACCTCTGAATTCCCAGGAGGCAAAATGTAATAATCTCAAAACAGCTCACTCTCTATCAAGGATATATATATATATATATATATATATATATATATATTATAAATAGTTTATTTATTTTTATTATTGTCAGCATCCAATCTTGCTTCCTGCAGGCATATGTCTAATTATACTGAAGCATGATTAATTAAGCTCATAATAAAACAAAGACAATTTTGTCTCTCTACTGTCTTCTTTCTCCCACTCCCTCTCCTTCTTTCTCTTTTTTCTGTTGTTAATCTGCGTCTGCTGGGGTGATGGAGAGCCTCCCACGGCTCGCTCTTTAATTAAGAATGGTGTAAACAACAATGGCTGTCGTGTTGCCCACATGGCGTGAACACAGACATGAACGTGTGCCGTAAAGTGACATGCAGAGAGGTTTAGAGTTACTCGGGACAGCCGCAAGCCCGGAGCTTACTGAGGCCGGAGCCCTGTGGTGCTTTTAATGCAGACACAATGCTGCGCAAAGACAGAAAAACAACACCAAATCAATATTTATTATTATACCGATATCTGTAATATCTGTCTTGCTGTACTGCAGCTTTTATAGACCAGTTGAAATGCATTTGTTTAGAAGCTTTGATGAACGCTGTAGCTGGGAATTTGCAGTGCTGTATTACTTAGATTACTGATTTTCCGATTTCTTTTTTTTTTTGTAATTGTTTTATTGGCAGCTCAAGATATTATATAATTAAGCCAAATATTTGCTGTTTAAGGATATGTTTAAGAATGCTGACCAGCCCAACACAGACTAAACCAGAGTTTAGCACAGGGCTGTCTGTTTTTTTATTTTAACCAATGGCAGGGAGAGTCTTTGTTATTCAAGTTAGTTTAGTAACAGTAGGGAAACTATACACCACAGCTTGGTGGTTTCAAAAATCTGTTTTTGCTTTATTTAATAGTTTTAATTTAATAGAATTTATTTAATAATTTGTGGATAAACAGTAGTAATATTTAATTTTATGTTTAAATTAGCTATTAATTGTTGTCACCAGAAGAAACACATCATTTGAGTTGCATGATTTGCCTTTTTTTTAATTCATAATAAATAGATTTATACCATCTTTGTGTCTTAAATATACAACACTGGTCTTTCTTACTAATAAAAATAAATTTTGCTGCTTATTATTTTTGTGGAAATCATGATTGCTGTTCATTAAGCTTTCTATTCATCAAAGAAACCTTACAAAATATCACAGTTTCAAAAAATATACTAAGCAACAAAAATAGTTTTCATCACTGATAATTATACAAAAAACTATTATCGAGCAAATCAGCATAATAGAATGATTTTTAAAAGGATCATTTGATACTGAAGACTGGAGTATTGGTGCTGAAAATTCAGCTTTGTTATCACTAGAAATAAATTATTTAAGTAGAAAACAATTATTTTAAATTGTAATATCTCACTTGTATTTCTAAACAAATAAATAATTTAACATGAATATATATAAATTATTTTTTAAACCACATTTGACCTATGCTTTATTTCTCAGTGTGAGGAAAAGCTAGTGTACAAATAATTGAGTCACAATCAGGTGAATCCTTAAAATTTTCTTGCTTTTTTTATTTACAGTCTAGAGCTAGAGCTGTCACATATGCATGACACCCATGACAGAGATATCTGTCAGGTAGTGGAGACATTTTGTGCTTGAGATACCAAATAAAAAGAACAGACAAATCTGCACTAAACAGTGGAAGCGCAGAGCTCTGTGAATGACAACGGTAGTAGTCGTATGGCCCTGTGCAGTACTAACAAACGACCTCCTCCTCTCTCTCTCTCCTCCAGAAGATAGGATGCTGCAGGAGACCAGCTCTAGGGCAAGTCCAACCTGATCGCTCCATCCCCTCCCTCCCCTGCCCAGTCCTCCACAATCCCAGGATGCTCTGCCCCTGCCGAGGGAAGCTGAAGTTGCTGGTGGTGTCTCTGAGTTTCGTCATCCTGTTCACCTGGCTTTACCTGCTTGTGGGGAACTCGGAAAGTGAGTATTGAGACTCCTATCATCAGATCTTCAGATTTCTGGAAAGAAGCGATCTCTGTGAGACAGACACTGGCCTATTTTTCTGTGTCCTGATGTAAAAGCTGGACTGACAAAGAGTTTTCCTTTTCAGCCAGGGTCACTTGGGTGTTGAGGCTGTCAGTCATAGTCTTATCTCTGTCTGTGTGCTAAAATCCTCATCTGATGCGTCTGCCATCCTCAGAGATGCACAATAACACTGTGGAGTGCTGATAACGCAACTGATCTGCTGCCAGATCTTAGAAAGCTAATCATTATAAAAGCGCATTCTCTCATTCTCTGTCTGGCTTTTGCACATATCCATCTCTATCATGAGAAATGCACACATAGACCTGTGCAGCACACAGAAGGGAAGATAATCAGAGCATGATCATCAGTATTTGTAAGACTAAAAGAGTTAAAGAGAATACTTGTTTTTCCCTTTAGAAAAAACACTGGGGACATATTTCTAAAGTTTAAAAGGATTTTGTGGGCCATTGTTTGTTGGAAAGGTGGTTTTTAAAGCAAGGTGGTTCTCAAGTGCTAATACATTGTGCTGAATTGTGCCATATTAAGTTAAATTAATATTTAAGCAGTAGGTAAGAGCTTCTGCAAAGTCCCAAAGCTGGGACTTCACAACGCAGCACAGCCTGGATAAAAGTGGTTGCTTTTATAAAGCGTTACTGATTAAATTTTTAAAGGACCACTTTATTTAAAAGTTGCGTCCTTCTGCGATAGAGATGTTTGGCTTTATATGCGATTAGTATTTTAGTAATTTAACAAAAGATTTGCATATTTACAGTTTTCTGATGTACCTACACATTCCCAATAGGGCTACAGGATGACTAAAAAGTAATTGTATTAAAAAACTCATGTAGTAAAATAACAAAAATTAAAGTGCCCCTATTATAGATTTGTGAAAATCCATAAAAAAAAAAAAAACTTTCATGTAACACAGCTGTAAGTGAATAAAAACTTCCTGTGAAGTTTTAAATCTGCATCATGTATGAAGTTATTGCATCTCAAAGGACAAAGTAGACTCTGAATCTTTAAAATCAGTCCCAAGCCGATTCATGTTGACATCAAAATAAAACATTAACATATTGCTGCCCACCTGTATGTCTTTTTGTGTTGGTCTAAATGAAAATGCAAATTCATTTTTTGCCACTAGGTGCATAAAAAGCTCATAAACACTGTTTTAAATGAAATCAATCAATCACCGGAAGGGTTTGGAAAAATGAACCGTTGAACGAATATTTTGGGAGTCATTGAACAAATAAGGTAAAAAATAAAGGCATATTATATAAGAAAATGTAAGCGTTTTTGGAACCTGTTGTTTGGGACTTCCAAAACCAAAATATGAACTTTAACAACCAATAATAGGGGCACTTTAAAATCAGTAACTATTCAATCAATAACAAACAAACGAAAAAATAACTGCACTGTCGAAGAATGTAAAGTTCTATAAGCTTCTGGAATCACAGAATTAATCATGTTATACATACATACATATACAGTTATGTGATAGTTGTGTATGAGTCTGTTACGACCTCTAGGGGTTAGCCACAACAAAAAAAATTAGTGAGCTTACACCCGAGAGATAATTGTCAATAGTTTATTTTGACGTTCTTTTTTTTCTCCTTTACATGGGATTTCCTTCAGGGGAAGACAAGGCCAAAACAATAAACTAAACATACTTTGTTTTACAACTAACTTAAACTTACCTGAAACAAAAATAGAAATAAAAATACAGATTAACTTACCTACCTCCTTAAAAAACAAACTAAGGGAAAAAGGCATATGAAAATAAATGGTGACTAACCCCCTACATCCCGCGTATGAAAAGTTAACAGGTTAAACGATATTTACAGAGCTTACATGCAGCCAAATCAGAATCCACATCGCAGTCAAACAGGCAAAAGTTCAAATAAACCTGGTAAGTCAATTCGTACTTAGATTTACAGAAACAACACAAATACAATCTTACTCAAACTCTCTCTCTGGTACAACACTCAAAGACAAAACGACAAAAAATACAACAAGCAGAGTATCCAAGTATAAGCTCAAATCGACCGAATTCAACGAGGCTCAAAATGGCTCCCTCTGAGTGTTTGGGGCGGTCCTTATATCAGGATAGGATGCAGAGTAGAACCAATCCGCAGCTCCAGCTGATTAGCAGGCCACACCCACCTAAAACGGACACAGTCTAAAACTGAGTCCCTCAGTTGTCCTTAGTGTGAAAAGATGCATCTCAAAATCACACAGTCCTTGTTTTCAAAATGCTGGAAAACCAAAGAGTTTGTGGGACTTGCAGCAGGCTGTTTAACTGTTCAGGATGAACAAGGGACTCGTGAACAAGTACCACACAACAAAACAAAACAGCTGTGGATCATCAGGGTTCATTTTTATAAATCCAACTAGAATGGCTGCACTACATACTGCTTTTGGGGAAAGTGTAATTTATACTGACAGAAAAAAAACTGTTAAATTTCTACTATAAAATATCTTAGTAATAGAGTTGGCATTTTAAAAAGGAGGTATTTATTTATTTTTGTGCAGTTCACTTCAGTTCATTTGCCCTTTATAGTTTTTTTTTTTTTTTAATGGTATGTTATTTTAATAAGCATTGTTTTTTATAACTAACCTCATAATTATAGATTATATAATTTCCGGAGGGCTCAGAAAAACATTTCTCCATCTGCAGCCTTCATAACTCAGAAGAGAGGCTATTATAAAGGAAGTGTGAGTGTTCTTGTGGTGTCGTCAGCCAATCAGGGCATTTTCTGTGGCTCCAGAGTTATGAATCACTTGGCATTTACGGCTCAGGTGAGTGGCTCAAAACTCAGAACAGCAAAGATGTAGATTACACATCACATACTTCCAGGGACCCTGTGCCCAACTGACTGAGATGAATATGAATGCTAATGGCCACGGGATGAGAAACGACATGGTCACGCTTAGTATGATGGTTCCCAACTCTGGTTAACAGGGATGAGTGATCTGCACTCGCTTCTACATGAGCGCAATGCAAGAAAATCCATCAAATCGTTCCGATAAATTCAATGCGTGTTACTTTGTTCTCCCTGATCACACCCAATTTTCTGCTACTTTAATCATTCCAGCAGAGAGCAGCGTGTAGATTGAGATACTCTTGGAGTCTGTCTTAAATCTGAATGACATTCACGTATATTGTCTCTGTGCAAATTCACCTCAAGCTTCCTATTTCCTTACCTCTCATCCATCCATCTCTGGGGTGTAATCTGTCAAGATCACTCGAATGAAATGAAATCTTTTGTGCCGTATCAGACGGGCGTTCCCTGCTCCTCTCCGCATGCTTGGTGGAATCCACAGAAGCACGGCTGCTGGAACGGGACGTCCTGGCAACGCGGGTTCGAGAGGTGGAGGAAGAGAACCGGCAGATCCGACTCCAGCTGAGCCAATCTCAGGGCCTGGCTGCCCAGCCTGCCGAGGGTAACTATGGCAACCAGCAGTGGGTGGCATCGGCAGACACCGGTCCAGAAGACGTGGAGAACACAGCCGAGGAACGGGCCAATCACAGCGAGTGTTCTCGCTCGCCCACTGCTGAGAAGTGTGAGGTTAGATGACATATTTGGTCCTGTCAGACGTGAGAACAAATCTTTAGAGGAACATACAGCGGCCCCAAAAAGCATTTAAATCATGCTTCTGGAAAAGGTTTCACAAACACTTTTCGAGCGTAATATTTCACAAAGACAAGTTCGATAGGTTGAAATGACAAAATGATGTACAGTCTGAAATGAAAAGAGATACTAAAAATTACCTTAACTTAATTGGTTAATACTAAATAATGCATCCTGGTCTCATAAAAATACCTAAAAACACTTTTTGTGCAGCACCGTTTTTATGTATCATTCTGCACAGAGAAAGAGAAATGTCCACTAAGTGGCGCTAAAACACAGGTTCAATACCTGAGCCCTGGCACAATATTATTATGTTGACATATTGTAGGTATAAATTGCGACTGTCGCTAAAATTTAACGATCTATCATGTTGTAAGCATGCCCTACACCAAATCCAACCCTAAACCTAGTGTTAACAAATGCAAAACTATTATAAAAAGGCATTTGTTGATGCAATATTGTCATTTCAACTTCCTTTTACACATTAATACTCTTTTGAAGTCATAACAAAAAAAAAATTACACTTTATTAATCGAAACTCTGTAAATTAGTGTGAAAAGGAATAAGAGGTGTCAGAGATTTACTGTTCATTTCTTTGGAAACTGCAATGATGTACTTATTGGTGTCTCAATAAAAAGCTCCCAGGTACGTTTATGTCAAGAGACCAGGTAGAAATAATGGCTTTAAACAGTAAACTTGTGGAACTGTGGAAACCAATCACTTGATATTTTGTATTCATTGAATCAATATTTTAATTGTAATGTGGCATATGTGTACAATTCTTTTCTGGATGGCCGCTGCATGTTAGATTATGTTTCAAGCCTACACTATAATTATAAGAATAATTTAACAAAGCTAAAGCTATTCAGCTATATGTTGCTTTTTCTCTCCACACACAGTTGATTCACGTGGCATGTGTGTGTGCGGGTCACAATGCCAGTCGGGACGTGGTCACTCTGGTCAAATCCATCCTGTTCCACAGGTAAGAACCAAGCACAGGAAAATTAATAGTAATAGATAGCAATATAATAGTATAGCGACACAGAGATATAACGCTGCATTGTTTATGGAATCTTGTTTATACAAAATGTATAAGAAGAAATACTGGGATTTAGCTGTTCTCCAGTAGATTTTATATATATATATATATATAATGTATAAATATGTTTGTGTGTACATTATATGTATTGCATTTGACATGAAATTAAATTCCACAATTAAAAATGTCTATTTTAAAAAATGATATACATTTTTATATTAAAAATTATTATTATCAGAATTTTTTTTTTTTTCATTGTGACATTCAAAATCCAAAATTCAACTTTCAATTTAAATTTTCTAATTCAACATTTTAAATTATTTTAAAATTGACATTTTTTGTATTTTCAACATTAGAATATATAATATTTATTTAAAATATGAAATGAAAATTTTCAAAATTCAAATGCCAGATTTCAGATTTCAATATTCAAATTTTCTAATTCAACATTTCAAAATTTCAAACATTTAAAAAAACTTTATAAATTCAACATTTAAAAATTTCTAATTATATAATGCTTTATGCATTCATACTTTATAAAATCTAATAAGTCAACATTTCTCTTTTCAGGAGAAATCCACTTCACTTTCATTTCATCACAGATACAGTGGCCAATCAGATCCTCAGCACTCTGTTCCAGTCATGGATGGTTCCGTCCGTGCAAGTCAGCTTCTATGACGCTGATGAACTGAAAGTAAGCACCCGCGTCATCATGCTTCCATGACTCCAAACTTGGCCTTTGACTTAGACACAATGACCACGTCACAGAGTACCATAATACAGGAATAATGGGAGGTCATAAGCAGCGATAGTTTTGAAATGATGCAGTTGACGATGACAAGTCTGAAGAATGATGTCGATCGCAATCCTCTTTAAGCTCATTCAGGTACAAACAACTGGAATGAAAGACGTGTCATACGCGCTTATGGATTGTAATGAGGGGGCAAAGGTCCCCTTGAGACAGCATGACTTGTCTGTGACAACAACATTGAGGTTGTTTACACTCCAGTGATCTCAAGAGCTTTTCGCTCTCTGAGAACTCTTTCACGCTCCAGAGGGAGAGCGAAAACACAGAATTATTCATTTCTGTTCGTATATTTAAAGTGACAGTGCGCCTCTCTTTTTTTTTTTTTTTCTACAACTTGGCATGTGAGAGCAGCCTTTGCTGTGGCGCTGAATTATTCACTGTCTGTTGTGATTTTTTTTTTTTTTTTTATGCAGTGCACGGTACGCTGAAAGAGCGAAGTGACAATCAAAGACCATGCATCCTCCTCTACACACACACATGCACACATTTTCTAGGAGAGCGAATTCTAGTTTACATTACACTGCACTCTCAAGGACACTCACATGAATGCATGCACGCTCTCACATGCACAATGACACACAAACATTCATTCTTGTCGCGTTTTGTGCTCCCACCTCCTCCTGCACTGCATTCACCTCTGATTGTCAGCTGTTTGGCTCGGAGCCGTCTCTAATCACGCGGATTTTACATCCTGTGTCTCCGCTGTGCATAGAGACCTCTTTGGTCTCCTGAGTATATGAAAGCTAAGCTGCAGGAAATCCAGTCTTTTTCAATCAACCCCTCTCCAGCAGATTATTATTAAACCTGAGCTCAGGTCATTAAGGATGTATGCTGAAAAGATGAAGCGTACAATAAGAACAGTAGAGGGTTATTTCCATGGGTGCAGATGAAGCTAGAACTGCAGAATATGGTTCAGAAGCGAACACGAAGAGCACAATGAACACTTCTGGTAGGTAATGGTGAACACATGCAGGGTTGTAAGAAAAATCTGAAAACTATTTTCTAGTCAGGTATAATATATAATTAGTTTTAATAGTAGCTTCACCCAGGAATACATTTTAATTTTGTGTACATGATTATTATTATTATAATCATCATTGTCTGATTGCAGGTTTTTCTTACATTAATTACTTTGAGAATATTAATTAAGTATCTCAATCTAAAATTGATTAAGTGAAAAATACAATACATTAATATTTAAAAATATGCAAATATAAATACTGTTTAGAAGTGTACATTATATAAATATATACTGTTGAAATATATAGATAAAAATAATAATTGTTGCTGATTTGATTCTGTTTTGCCATGTTGAATTACCAGCAGGTAATATATGAAAACTTTTTAAGATTGCAATATTGTAATTTATAGAGCTGGTTGAAAACGTAGAAAAAAGAAGGCTGGTAAAGTCCCTGTTGTGGTCTTTTGCTGGTTTCTCACATATTTCTGTGTTTGTCTCTCTCTTTTAGTCGGAGGTGTCATGGATACCAAACAAACACTATTCAGGAATTTATGGCCTGATGAAGCTCACTCTCACCAAAGCTCTGCCGTCCAACCTTTCAAAGGTCATCGTCCTCGATACAGACATCACCTTTGCCACTGACATCGCCGAGCTGTGGGCCATCTTCCGGAAGTTCACAGGTAAGCGGCCGCTTTCCTTCAGCCGTCGCAGAAAGCATCTGGACAGTGTGATTTAACCTTAACACCGACGCTGTGATTGCAGAGAAACAGGTGATTGGTCTGGTGGAGAATCAGAGCGATTGGTACCTCGGTAATCTGTGGAAAAATCACAAACCCTGGCCAGCCCTCGGACGAGGCTTTAACACAGGTGAGGACATCCAGCTTCCATTTTCACTTCTAGTTCAGTTTTTATAACTGCTTATAGCCGCTGGCATTGCAAGGTAAATTAGTGAGATGGTGTTCCTGGTGAGGTAGGTGATTCTAATAAAAAAAGGGATGAAAGGAGGAAAAGTCAAGTCACTTTTATTTATATAGTGCTTTTAACAATACAGATTGTAGCAAAGCACTGAACATTATCAATATATAATGTATAATGACGAGAATTAAACTTTATTTATCAAATGCAGAGATGGTCTCTGTAGTCAAGACGACGATAATCACTAGAAATCAGGTGTCCCCAACTAAACAAGCCAGGCGACAGTGGCAAGGAACCAAAACCCCATCCATAAGAGAATGGGGAAAAAAACCTTGGGAGAACCAGGCTTAGTTGGGTCCAGTTCTCCTCTGGTTGGACGCCCAGCACATAATTTCCAGTTCAATTTTAAACACATGTTAGATTGTGTACGGTTTTAATAATTGAACACTGTTGAAAGTTTAGAATAAATATGAATTGAATGAATGTTTGAATGTTTTTGCAAAAAGTCTCTTATGCTCACAGAGGCTGCATTTATTTGATAATTGTGAAATTTGATTACAATCTAAAATAACTGTGCATATTAGTGCTGGGCAACAATTAATTGCGATGTGCGTGTACACTATTTCAGCATCAATAACACAGTTTTCATTGTCACATGATCTTTCAGAAAGTGTTCTACTATGCAATTATTACAGTATCAGTTTAGCGTTTTTTTATAGCTTTTATTTTATGCTCATTTACTGGTTCATATGGCCCTGCCATAAGGTCATGCCGCGTCCTGCCGCTATGAAACCAAAACTATAAAACACATTAACTTATTTAAAGGTTGTGAGTCAGAAGCACCAGACTGTCCTTGCAGAGACAGAATTGTCTTACTTTCTAGTCTCTGTGCACAGCCACCATAGACTACTCTCCAAGTTCTTTCACAACTCATTACATAAAAAAAGTAAATGAAGTAATAAACGAAGTACTTAAAATAGGTTAAATCAAAAACCTTTTTGTTGGCTTGGTTTTTGATTCGACTTTACCAGTTAATTCATGGGGTAAAATGAAATATAAAGATGTCAAATTGAGGTACAATCAATTTTCTTTGAAATAAAAAGAGCCTGTGCAGCTTGATCACTTCTGAATGGATCACGAAGCTTATGTCCAACTGAGAACTTCATTTCAGTATAAAAAAGAGAATAGTTTGCGCTGGGCTACATTTCACAACAGGTGTTTCTTTTTGGAACTGCAGGTGTGATTTTGCTCTACCTTGAGAGACTGCGTCGGATCGGCTGGGAGCAGATGTGGAGACTGACAGCTGAGAGAGAGCTAATGAGCATGCTTTCAACATCCCTGGCAGACCAGGTCCGTGTCCTTCATGAACCATACCAAAACACTTAAAAAGAAGTATTTGTTTTCATAGGCCTTAGAAGATTGTGCTTTGCGCAACAGTAGTCCAAATGATGAAATCTAAGCGAACAGTGCCTGAATAATGTTGTGTAATGCAACTGGTGTGTCATATTATTTTGTTATGTTCACAGGATATATTCAATGCATTCATAAAACAAAACCCAGTTCTGGTGCATCAGCTGCCGTGCTTCTGGAACGTACAGTTATCGGATCACACTCGCTCTGAACAGTGCTACACAGAGGTGTCAGATCTAAAGGTAACAATATATTTAAAGTAGTTTTTTAGGTATACCGGGTATAAACTGCCAAATTGACCCAGAGGAATTAAGACTAATGATTTGCTCTTAATTGGTGCAGGGTTTGCTTTATTTATTGCCAGATTCATTGTGTTTGTTTTACAAATGGTCTCTAATGCAAATGTTCACCCAACCGTCACACTCATTTCCTGTCAAATTTCCATTTCAGCCTGGAAATGATGTCTTTGAAGCTGTTTATTGCTCACTTTGATTATTTCCTCCGGCAGGTCATTCACTGGAACTCTCCTAAAAAGCTGAGGGTAAAAAACAAGCACGTGGAGTTTTTCCGCAATCTGTACTTGACGTTCCTGGAGTACGATGGGAATCTTCTGCGACGGGAACTCTTCGGCTGTCCCAGTCAGGCAAGCTCTGAGAGCACAGTGGTGAGTTAGTTTATTTAGCAAATATCTTGGAGTGGCATTCAAATAATCACTCTATTACTTGACAAATATCACGGAAATACTTAAAGACACAATAAAATACATATGCAGCTTATATTTGGACTGTATATCAGACAGTCAGACAGACTGAAATTTAGTTTTGAACACAGATAAATATTTCTGTTAACGGAAACGAAGCTGAAATAAAATAAAGTATACATATTGGATGAAAAATTGGTTTCACTGACTATTCAGTGCAACATCTCACATTTTTTTTAGTTTAAGTGGAAGCAATGACTAACTGGAAATAAAATAAATCAAAACAACAACTTAATAAATAAGTAAATCAGTAAATTAATGAATAATAAACCTGAATAATAATATTGAAACAACAACTGATGAAAAAACACATAAATGAAAATAAAGAAAAACAAAGGTATACAAAAAGCTAATTAATATATATATATATATATATACATATAATAAATGTAATATATTATAAAACGTAAGCCTAGTCCTAAACTAAAATGTAAATCTGAGCTGTTTCAACTGAAAGAAACTTACACTGACTGATCTTAAAACATATCAGTGCCTTTGTTTTGTCTTAAGATGCACACCAATGATATGTTTTAAAAAATGACTTATATTTCCTTATTGAACTATGGCCTAATCCTGGTCCTGTCTGTGAAACCGGGCCTTAATATATAAAAAAAATTATATTATATAAATTATATTAAATATTATAAACTCTTGCCATGCTATAATACTAATACTTATATTAATAATAATAATAATAAATTGTAATACTAGCACTGTAATACTAATACTGCTTTAAAGCTAAATAAGTAATGAATCCATCCTAAGAGCAGCTTGGCCTTGGATTTGTACAAGAAAAAACAGTATCTCTGGAAGTCTCGAAGGGCAACTCGACCAGAGCCTGCTTGATGTGTCCTTCTCAGCACAGCTCATAAAACATACTCTTCTTTTTTTCCAGCTTCAGCAAGCGCTTGAGGAGTTAGATGAGGATGACCAGTGCTATGATTTCCGCAGGGAGCGAATCATGGTGCACAGGGTTCATCTGTACTTCCTGCAGTATGAATACACACCTACAGATGACGGCACGGACATCACACTAGTGGCCCAGCTCTCCATGGACAGGTGAGGAAGACAGACTGTCCACAAGAGTCTGCTGTCACGTTTAGACCACTCATGCTCATGCCAAGCCTATTTAATTACAGAACTGTCAAATATAATGTTGTGTTTAATGAACCCTGTGCAGCACTCTGATTAAAATGAGAAAAGATTACTACAAGCATTGCCATTTTCAAAACAGTGTGGTTATTGTTAACAGTTAAATGTTTTTGATAACTGAAACAAAGCTGAAATAGAATAAAATAGAAATATAGAAGTATTTCATTGAGTAGTCAATGCAGCATGTTTTTAGTTGGAAGTACTAAAATGACTAACTGGAAAATAAACTAATCAAAACTAAATCATAAATAATGAATAAACAAGCATGTAATTAAGTAAATAAGTAAATACATAAATATATAAAATAAAGAAGTAAATAAGTAACTAAATAAATAAATAAGTAAAAAAAAATAAATAGTAAACCTGAATTATATATATATATACTGTATATATACAGACAAAAAAGCAAGTAAAAAAATATACAGTGAACCTGAATAATAATATTTAAAAGTATATCATTT
>JAUMHR010000075.1:2916247-2927242 GCA_032361145.1 Enteromius fasciolatus | reverse complement strand
TAAAACCATCAGAAGTTTTCCCCCTTTTTCCAAAGGAGGGTGTTAGTTGAGACAAAGTGGCGCCAGGCCAGCGTTGAGTACTGTCTCTATGTTGGGCCGTGAGGAGATTAATTAATGATTCGGTGCATTTAGTTGCGTTGGTTCCCTACATCAGCTTGGTTACACGATCGGGTCCTGAGATGGGCACAGCAGCGTGGCACACTCCGGACTGGCGTTTTCTCGTAGAGTTGCCACCTATTCAGTCCGCGATCTCCCTGCTCCCCCGGGTCAAAGTACCCCAGGGACAGGCATCCAGATCGACACGGGCCGGGGTGCTGTATGCAACGGGCAAGCAGCCACGCATCCAGCTGCTTTGGCATATAATATTGCCTTGAGTTGTTAGCCATACTTCTCCTCTGGTCTGGACGGACAACACAGCGGTCATTGTGTACATCAGAAAAACACTACGATCCCGCTGCATGGCACAACTCGCCTGCCATCTGCTCCTGTGGAGTCAAGAGGCTGAAAATCGCTGCGTGTCATTCACATTCCAGGTATACTCAACCGCTCACGGCAGTCCACCCATCCTGGAGAATGGCGACTCCACCCCCAGTTAGACCAGCTGTTATCGAGCATTTCGGCAAGGCCAAGATTAAACTCTTCGCCTCCCCCGAGTCTGCCCGTTGCCTGTTGTTTTTTCCCTCCATGTGTCCAAAAAAAAAAAAAATCACTCGGCGGGGATGCACTCGCACTCAGCTGGCCTCCCAGGCTTAAAGTATGCCTTTCTTTCCCAGTGAGCCTCCTTGCACAGACCCTGTGCAAGTCCAGGGAGGACGAGGAACAAATCCTGCTGGTAAAAAGCACGCTCCTCGCGGCAGCCTCCCTATAGATCCCCGAGGGGAAAGACCTCCTTCTCAGGGGATAGTGCTCCATATGGCACCTGCGTCCTACGGGATGCAGCAGACTTCTTTCAAGCGCTGTCAGAGAGACTATCTGCCAAGCCATCTCCCGTTATACCAGAAAAAGCCTTGCCTTTAGGACCGCGCTCAAGAGTGCTGCTTTGTTCCATGTGATGGGCTCATGGCGGGCTGGGCGACACCCACACCTTCGCCAGGTTTTATGACCTCCACATAGAGCCCGTGTCTTCTCGCGTCCTCACCGAGGATTGCAGGTGAGCGAGAGGACCGGCTGGTGCTGGCTTGCTGCGCCACTCCTACGGGATCTGTGCGCTATTTTTCTCAGTATCCCCTTAACTGTGCATAACCTGAGTCCTCCCTGCCCCGCAGTTTGGACCAAGACGGAGTAGCTCCAGCTGTGCTTCCTCTGGGTCTCCTTCGTCCAGAGTTGTGGCCTGTTCCATGTGTGTTCCCATATGTAACGTTGAAGTGATTCGACTGAAAGGGTAACGTCTAGGTTACGAACGTAATGTGCTTTAGTATGTTAGTCAACACATAAAAATAGTGCAATTCCTTAAATCGTTAAAGGGTTAGTTCACCCCAAAATGAACATTACTCTCATGTCGTTAATTCTTCTTAATTATTAGAATCATTCCTATAAGAACTTCTTATGGGGGTTACAAAATCATATCATATTGCTGTCTATGGATGGTTGGATGATTTCTGAAAAATATCTTAAATTGTGTTCTGAAGATGAACGAAGGTCTTACGGGTTTGGAACGACATGAGGCTGAGTAATTAATCACGGAATTTTCATTTTTGAGTGAAATCATCCTGTAAAACATGAATTTATGAAGCAGTCAGGTAATTTAAATAGTTCTTTAAATAGCTTAT
Organism: Enteromius fasciolatus; assembly: GCA_032361145.1. NCBI lineage: Eukaryota > Metazoa > Chordata > Actinopteri > Cypriniformes > Cyprinidae > Enteromius > Enteromius fasciolatus. The sequence continues at coordinate 2,925,473 of JAUMHR010000075.1, read as the reverse complement.
TATTATTACATTATCTAAAAGTACTTTCTTTCTTTTTTACTCTTAAGATTTGATGTACACCACATGTTCACGTTCAATGCAATTAAGCACTTATTTTTCACAAACATGAAAGACTGACAACAACAAATTTACGGTCACTCTGACATTTCACCTACACTCCGATGGCAGGTTTTGATAATCACTTATTCTATTGGTAGGTCAAATACATATTTTAATATGATCTTGTCATCGAGCAACCTCAACTAGCCAAAGATTTCCTTTCCTATATGGTTACTAAAAAACTGCAATGCAATATGAATCATTTTGCCTCTGGTACTATTGTTTTTCTAGCTTACACCTCACACCGATGTCCCACTATGACCAGCCTCTCCTGTTGTGTTTTCAAAGTGACAACAGCATGCACAGTCACTAATGAGAAGTAATTCCTTGGCAGGAGAACCAACACTTCCGCAGATCGTCTGAGAATCCCCATGTATCTACTCAGGAAGTCTTTCCTGTTGTGCCACAGGCCAAAACAACTCTTGCAGTGTCTTCTCTACACGGCCCTTCCTTTAGGATGCAGAGATATTCATTTGTCTTTGTGAATTTGCAGTGTTAAGAGGCTCTTGCAGCAGGTGTCTGGCAGAGAGAGCAGCAGAGGGAGGGAGGGAAAGAGAGAGAGGGAGGGGGCTTTTAATCTGCCTGTGGATGTGGCTTTGCACCATGAGAGGCAGGCTGATGTGGGAGATGAGATCATTACTATAATTAAACCCTCTGTGGCATTTATCAAACAGCTTATTTGATTTGACATTGTGAGATGAAGCATCATAAGAGGACTAGTAAAGCAGCTTTTTTTACTGATCAGACCGCCAGCTGGAGGTAAGTGCTTTACTCGCAAATTTGATTTGTCTGAGCGACAGAAATCAGTCAGTTGTCAGTGTTTTTGAAAAATTGAAAAATGTGTTGACGGCCTCACCTGGAGTTGCGTTCACACACCAGTCATCAAATTCATTTTGAAAAAACTATAGGGTCAAGCTAGGCCTAGTTTGATTTGCAACATGTCAGTGCCTTTGTTTTGTCTTAAGATATGCACCAGTAATGCTTTTTTCTGAGGCAAGTTTAAAAACATTACGTCCTAATTGAACTATGGCCTAATCCTGGCTTAAGGCCTGTTCACATCAGGACAAATTTCACGTGCCACTATTGCAATGTTTAATGTCTCATGACTAAATAAAGGACGCCAATGTGAGTGTGCACATCGAAGCATAACCGCGTTTAAAAAAAAATAACGCCTCTGTCTCATTTTTTTGGTTTGACGCGCCACGTTAAAAACTATTGCCGCTGTTGTTCAACGCTGACGATATTTGTTCCAGTGTGTACAGTCCTTTAGGATAAGCTCAGCCAATAAACCCGGGCCTTATGGCTATGAATTTAAACCCTCATGTTGCAATCCAGTCAAAAACATGCTCAACTCATTTTTTTCATTGTTTCATCATGGCCTTTCAAAAATCACCAGTCTACAAAGAAAATGGCTTATCAACCACTCATTTAAACACAATTGGATTCAATCTTTTTATCAACTTGTTTTCCTTCAGTTTTCATGGGTTCTGTATTGCTTTTTGAAACTTAGCCCTCACAGATCTGATCTTATGCACCTTTGTTTTCAAGTGAACGTTGGCAAAATTATCCACAAGTAATAATTAAAAGTTAAGGTGCAGAAGAACTTAAATCATTGATTGCTACAATCAATTGGTTCCAAAAAGAACTACAAAACCTGTGTCAATGTAAAGAAACAAGAGGAAAGAACTTTGTCGCACATCTGTCATTTGAACCACATTTTTGTTAATGACATTGAACAGGTGGTGATAATGCAAATTAATTAGTTTGAGATCAAATTAATGACAGATTGTTGCTGTTAACAATGAACATGGCATTCTTTAGAACATATTTTAGTATTTTTGTTCTCTGCTATTTTGCTCTTTTAAAAGATGTAAAAAGAAATCTATATATAGATTGCACTACATGTTAGCTTGCTTATTTTGCTCAAGTGCATGATCTATTTAAGTCCATATGGCATACTAACAAGAAACTGTCCTTTTAACCACAGCTTAAGAGCTGTAGTTCCAACCACTCAACTTTGTGAAGTTGTATATGAACGTTCATAGGAACTATAGATTCAGAAACACCAAATCTATGCTAGTAACAATGAAATTTGAGACCAGTTAATGATGCTATTATTGCTGTTTGACTAATGGAACCACAAGAACTGGACGTATTTCTGTTCTTTTCCTTATTAGCGTCTGCCTCCTGGACTTGATCCTGAAAAGCCTTCTTCAGTGGACTTGTTTTTGGAGGTCTGGCAAGGACTTCTGTGTTAATTTATTGTTAACAAAACCCATGGGCTTTGGATAATCATGATGTTAGCGTAAGTGTTTCTGCTTTTTTCTGTGTTTGTACTTGAAAAAAGAGTTTTTCCACCAAACCGTGCTTTGCAGATACACTTATTTGCATGCATTTCTTTGAATATTTGCACCTTCAACATGTGAAGAATCTGATTTTGTTAGAGAAAGTAATGAGAAATTGTTGCTTGCTTCCTGCTCCTCCAACTCAGGTCACTGTCACAACTGGCAGACCAAGCGTGCAATTTCTCATTAGTAACTGCTAGGACATTATTTTCTGTGTTTTTTTCAGCTTCATAATGAAATGTACGTTTCTTTGGGAATTTGGCTTAATGAATGCAAACCGTAATCACTTGCAATTCCATCATCATTAGGGAGAGGTGTTTGTGTTTCATGTAATAGAATAAAACAGAAAGAACAGAGATGGAAGTCTCATTAATGGTGTCACCACCTAAATCGATGAAATTCTGTCAAACAACAGGAAATAATTCCTTCAGATAGCCCCACACGGATCAATGCCAATAGCCCACTGCACCGTTTCTTATCTCTTAAGTTAATGACAGGAATCATTTATCAGCTTGTGGCAGCTTCCATATATCTCTTTATATAAACAGTGACTGCTCGATATTGATATTGAGTGTGTCCTGTGTGAGTGTGTTGCATTGTTTTGTTAAACTTCTGAAAGCTGTGTGTGTGTGTGTGCTGAAAATGTACTCAGGTCATCCAAGATGCAGCTAGTTAAACAAACTCATCTACATCCAGACGGCCTGAGAGAGAGTAAATTGGAATTATATTTATCTGTATAAAGAACATTTGAATAATCTAAAGAACACTTTTCTGCTATAAAAAACCTTTTGCGTGATGGAAATTTTCTATGGATATTAAAGGTTCTCAATGGAACCGTAGATGCCAATGAGGGACCTTTACTATGAGTGTATGTGGACGTGAAGGGAATACAAGCGGAGTGTCAGAGCAGGCTCCCTTCCAGATCTCTTATTAAAACCCTCTGCGGCTCTTCTGGGCTTCCGTATGCCAATTGTGTGACATTACAGTGCCGCTCTTGCTTTCCTCATTAAACTCTCTGCCCTGGATTTCAAGGCTGGCCCACTAATCTGTATGAGGAAATTAGGGTATTTCTAATGGAAACACTTGGCAAGCAGAGCGGCCCACCGTCCAAGTCATTCTAGGAGCATTTCTTCTATGAGTGATTGATCACCTCATCTGAAATCCCCCTCATCATATTCCTCATACCATAAAATGCACTTAAAACATAAAGCATATACATGCACATCCTTAAATACAAGCTAATATTATTCTTGGATTTTAGAAGAGGGAACTCTGCTCTCCAGCGCTCTGTGTGCGGTTGCCATGCTGACAGATGGCACTGCCCAGGGTGTTGGTTTCATGCCATGTCACAGTCTTTAGAGGGACGAAAGGCGTACTGTCTGTTCAAAGTGCACAAAGGCTTAACGACAAAAAACATCACTGTATTAACAGACCTAAAGGGCTTATCTGGACAAATCACACTTTCAGAGGTCTTAGAGAGGGACATGCTGAGAAAATCAGGTCTGTTACTTCATGCTCTGTATTATCTGTTAAATGCATGTCGTGTGTGAACGTCATACATAACGTAGGGCCTTATCTAACACCTTTTAAATAGCTTGCCATCCATAACTATAGAGCTATTGCAATGACTATTAGAAATCTCTCATAGAGAAAATAATGACCTTCAATGGCTGTTCCTCATGACAGACCGTATTGTAATTTTGTAAAGCTGGAATTTAGAACATTTAAAATACACTGTAAACAATGGCCATGATTTCAACAGTAAAAAACTAAAAATGCTACGGTACAAACCTGTTTAATGGTTAATAGTAAATGAACAGGTAAAAAAAAAAAACGTAAACTGACATTCCCAGATTATTATTTTCTTTGAAATAACGTTTTTTTTTCTTTTCAGTTGTATGTTACATGTAATGTTGTAAAATTAATGTTTATTATATATTTCAGTTTAATGAGTTTCAACATTATGGTGTTTAGTGTTTGTGTGAATGTCACTGAGCACCTTCTAAATATGTTCATCATGTGACTTTCTCATCACCACCTGCATTTGGTGCTTATAAGTGTATTTCAAAGATACAAAACAGATTGCAGTACTTTTAAAAGGTTTGTACTGTATATTACCATTATATCAGTTAATGAAACTACGGTGTTTAACTGTAAATTTAACTTAACCATAAAACCGCAAATGTTTTTCCGACAAACACAGCTGCAAGTTTCTTGCCATTAATTTTACAGATTTTTTTCAAAGTGTATTAATAAAATTAATATTTATTAATATTATTAATAAAACGTGTCTAATAACATTACAGTCAAAGTTCTACAACTTCAAAGTACTTTAAATCACAATGTCCATTTCATTAAAGCAAAAGATTATTAAAACAATGATTCAATCTAAGATTTAATGTGTTTTCTATTGAAACTTGTAAGTCATGAATTTGATAAAAAATATTTTTTCCTCTTCAGGAACTCGAGTCGCGTCGATGAGACACTATGGGGAATGCCGTGACTGCTCTAAATCGTATGTGGAATCAGTCCAATGAAATGGTGTCAAAAAATGCTAAAAGCAAATGAAAGGAAAAGGGGCAAAGGCAGCTCACGCTATGTGTTAGACATGTGGAGGAAATCTGCATCAGAGCCTGGTGCTGGGAGTCCCGTGACGCCGTGCAATGCTAGTGACGGATGCGTCCCTCACTGGTTGGGGAGGGGTCATGAGTCAGCCCATGGTCTGTGGAGTGGTCGTCATCTCATGTGGCACCTCGACTGCCTTGAGATGCTGACCATGTTTCAGGCATTGAAACTCTTTCTTCCAGACGTGAGAGATTCGTCTGTACGCCTTCCCCCCCGAGTTCTGCGCCGGGACGCTGTTAGTCTACTACTTGTAGGTCTCTCAAACGAGGTTGTCGAAACCATCCTCCAATCCAGAGCTCCATCCACGAGGAAACAGTATTCCCCTGGAGTGGAAACCTTTCACTTCTTGGTGTAGACAATGCCTGCAGGATCCAGTTAACTGCCCAGTTGGTACAGTGCTGCTGGCCAGATACTCCACTGGGGTCACCCACTCCACCCTGAAGGTTTACGTGGCAGCAATATCAGCCTACTACGCCTCTCTCGGTGGACACACAGTTGGTAGAGACCCCTGGTTACATGTTTCCTCCATAGTGTGCTGAGTTTGGGGCCATCAGTACGATCCCAGGTTCCAACATGGGATCTGGCCGTGATGTTAGAGACCCTCTGTGGGCCGCCCTTTGAGCCCATGGAGGAGATCTCTGATCATCTGTTGACGAAAGACCACACTTCTGTTGGCACTGTTTGCTCTGAGGTAGAGTGCGGATCGGGCGCATTTTTCTGTCCGAGCCCGGCCCGCGTCCGACAGAGCAGTAACCGAGCCCGACAGGCATTAAGATATTTATGTCCGAGCCCGATCCCAGCCCGACACAGTTAAAATCTAATTTTCTCATTTTTTTCTAATTTCTCATACTAATGCCACATGCACTTTTTTGTGTGGAAAGCCCGCTTTTATTAAACAACTGTAGGCGTTTGGAAATGTTAACAGGACATCAGCGCACACGGGGCAAAAAGTGCCGTTATAACACAAGCGCACACAGGATGCTTAAAGTGCCCCTATTATGCTTTTTCAAACATGGTCTCTTTTTCCTCTGGTCTCCCGCCAAGGCTAGCAGTCAGAGCGCACTCGACACAAAGTGTGGCGGCCTCCAAGACCTTGCTAACCGGGGTCTCTATGACTGACAATTGTAACGCTGCGGGTTGGTCTACTCTCCACACGTTTGTCCGATTCTATGGACTAGACTTGTGAGCCACTCCAGGCTCTTCTGTTCTCTTGCCCTAGCTGTGCAGGTACACACTAGGCAGGGATTTGCAAGTCTGGAGGCATGGGCATCTCATTCCCCATAATGTCTTGTCGACGCGGCTCGAGGTACTGAAGAGGAACGTCTCAAGGTTACGTATGTAACTCTAGTTCCTTGAAGGAACGAGATGCTGTGTCTCATAACCACACTTCCGACATCTCTGCCTGTGACATCTTCATGACAGAAGTTGAAGCTGGGTGCATTCCATGTGCTTTTATGCTTCCTGGCAAGTGACGTCACTTACCTATGATGTCCCACCCAGCCATCATGCTGGAGGCGTTTCCCATAGCGTCTCGCAGATGTGGCGTCTCATTCCTTCGAGGTACTAGGGTTACATACAGTACGTAACCTTGAGGCGTTATTTCAGATTTGTAATGATGAAAATGCAATGCACTACAGTTGAACTATATTTACTTGGTATATATTATAACACACTACAGTTTTAAAGCACACTATGCACATTACATACTACAAAGCATATTTCTTTTTGTAAAAAAACAAAATGTTATGAAGCATGTCGTTTTCATCAAACTTTAAGCGGTCCATGAGAGACGGTAGTCTTCTGTGTACAATGTGAAATTAGATGAAACAATTCCATGACTGGATTTGAGGATTTTACTCTTTGTGAAATTGGCAAATGTTACATCTCTGTGTTGTTTGAGTGAGATCAGAAAATAATTTAAGGCTGTAATCATTTGGAATCCCTTTATCTGACAAGAGAAGATTAAGAAGAGAGGGATTTTTTCACTTCTGCCTAATATGTTCAATAGACAGCCCCATAAAAGCAAAGAAAAATATTGCTCTGCGCAACTAAACAATTTTATATAGCCTAATAATGTTATGAAGTTCACTTTTTTCAGAGTTTTTGTACTTCGCCTTGCTTCAGCAACAAAATCTGAGTTTATTAAAAGGAAGTTAATGAGAATTTAGACTTCAATGTTCCATGATGAAAATTTACGCTCTTGTTTTCCCAAGTTCTTTTGTCATTTTGCAGCACTTTGCACTCATTTGTATTTCTCCACTCCCTGAACATGTCACAAAGTGTCAGGAAGACATCTCTCTAGAATTATCTCCACTGTAAAAAATGTTAGCTGTTGTAAATCAGTCTTTTTTGAAATGTATTTATCATTTTGTTTTGCTGATGAACCTTTTGAAACAATCAATTTGTCATTTAAGCATAATTGCTTTCTTTTCTTAAAATGTAAATTTAAAGCTACAAAATGAGAGGGGGCAATTATCATCACATATTCTTGATAGCTGCATTTTGTACGTAAAGATTAGGGTTTAATTTCACTGCATCGAATGACATCTGCGAGAAAAGAAAACTTAAGTGGTGTCAGACCTCCACAGTGAAAAAGAATACTAAGCGTTCTTTGATGCCAACTGTCTCAGTGGATCTGCAGATGAAAGAAAACCCCAATTTCATTTACACTCTTCTCACGTTTTTTTTTTCTTTTTCTGATCAACAGCAACAGCTTAAACAGACCATCTTGATTGATAACAGCCACAGTGGTTGTTTAGGTATGTTTAATGTATGTTTAATGAAGGTCTCTGGCTGTATGGCTGTTGTCACACGTGTCATGATCAAAGGCAGGGGCAAGAGAAGCTCATGAATGGCCTCATTAGGTAGAGCGTGACTCTCCAATAATTCTGTGCATCATTGTAAAGAACAGACATTTGTATTCCTTTGGCAGGGCATGCATGCCACAACATGACTGGAAAGCTTTACCTGATAACGCATGTGGTTTGAGAACACAATAAAGTCAAACGTTTGGGATAAGTGCTTTTAGTTGTATAAAAGATTTTTCAATGAAATCTGTGATTCTTTTTGAAGAACTGATAAAAAGGGACGCATTAATAAAACTCAAGTTTAAACTCAAATTATACTCAACAAAGTTCACATTAATATTTGTACAATGTAACTTGAACTGCATTATAGCTTTACTATTTAATGCAATTGGATCTTTATTATTTAATGCAAAAGAGATTTATTAGAACAGGAAAGAGAGTCATACATCCATTTAATCTTGATCAAGAACAACTCATGATCAACAAATTACATCGCCTGTTATTTTAAAACGTGAAATAGCCTTTCATTTAGAGGTTATGCGTCTATATATATAATTTTATTATCATTTATATACAATTAATTTATATATAATAAATATATATTATATATATGGGGGTGGGGTGGGGGAACCTGAAGCGTCTCAGGAGAGAAAACAGTCTGTGGGCAGGGTGCTTCTTCTGGATGTCCTCAGTGGCTGGAAGCTGAGTCCCTGTGATGCGTTGGGCAGTTTTCACCACCCGCTGCAATGCCTTACGACACACCACACCGTGACACAGTTAGTTAGGATGCTCTCTATTGTGCAGCGATAGAAGTTCACCAGGATGGCTGAGGACAGCCGGTTCTTCTTTAGTGTTCTCGAGAAGAAGAGGTGCTGGTGAGCCTTCTTGACCAGGCTGGAGGTGTTGGTGGTCCAGCTTAGGTCCTCCGAGATGTGGGTCCGCAGGAACTTGAAGGATGAAACAGACTCAACATCACAGTTGATGTGAATGGGATCATGTGAGCCTCTTCTCTCCTTCCTGAAGTCCACAATAAGCTCCTTGGTCTTGATGGTTTTAAGGAGCAGGTTATTGTCTGTACACCACATGGCCAGACGCTAGATTTCCTCCCTGTAAGCAGTCTCATCGTTGTTGCTGATGAGACTGATCCAAATAATCCAAATAATATTAATAATAGTAATTGTATTATTTTTATTATATATATATATATATATATATATATGTCGCCGGCCGAGGCACTAATCACAATAAAGAGCCAGACACAGGCAAACACTTCGACTTGGGGTCTTTTATTCTCGACTGTGATCACTGGGACACAGCATTAAAAATAGCTTTGGTTCTTTTTCTCTCTTC
>JAUMHR010000075.1:2877329-2895556 GCA_032361145.1 Enteromius fasciolatus | reverse complement strand
ATATGATACAAATTTACTGACGTGCATATAATAGACAGTTTTTGAGTTGGCTACAGTATATATATGATCTACATATATCAACCCTAATCCTACCCACTGTGTACCGTATACATGCCATTAAGTATATTTTGGCGAATCATTACCAAGAGTTTCTGGGGTTTTTTAAAAAAATGTTTTTTATTATTATTATCTGGAATGTTATTTATTCACACTTTCACAATCGGGTTGGAGCCAGTCCAAATATAGAAAAACAGAAGTTGAGCATGCGCATGATACATAGACTTGCAGCGATTTTCCTGAGTTTGAAGGGTGCAAAATATTAAACAACTGAACAGTCAAACAGCTTTTTTGTTCCAACTCATGAAAATATAAAACGGACTATTAATCTCTCACTCTTTAAAAGCTCGAGCGTTTATAAAATTGCAGTTTAATAGTAAAACTATTAAAGACTCATTTTCTTATGGACTGTATTTTAAGACATATTAAGTACTACAGATAATCCTTGGTTTGTAAATGGTAATAAAAAAGCATCTATAGGTTACACAAATACAGTAACATATGCCTACTTAATGCATTTAGGGTTGAACTATAGAGTACAGATTTTTTGTAAAACACAGCTCAGAAGTAGTGGGAAAGTTTGTTTCCATTTTCATACTGTTTGGATGAAGGCCTGCACCACACAGTTATGTATGCACAGTCATTCAGATGGATCAGTCACGATTAGAGATGCTGTGATTGGATGAGCACTAGTTCGCTAGTGACACAGGAAAGGCTGATCAAATGTCAGAGAAATGTCAGGTCCCTTTGGTGAAAAATGAACGCCCAGGCGAATAGGTTATCGTGAGTTCACTGTATGAGATGGTAAAGAGGACAGATCTTGGCATCTCTTAACCGATCTGTGATGATGTGGCAAATGCCAATAAGCTTTTAACAGTTTGTTCACAATTAGTTCTTACTATCTTGCTGAATTTCTTACAGGATAGAACAACACAAAAACTGAAAGATTATAAAAACAGGTGAGCTTGTTTTTTCACATCTGCCGGAGTAACAAATGGTTCAGTAAGAATAATGGCATAGAATTCTTTGACATTTTAAAATAATTATATTTAATATCTTTCCTTGATTCACAAAATACCCCATTTTTCTTTTTCTGCAGATTCCACTGCTGCTTATCTGATCATTAAACCAACTCAAATAGATAAATTCTGGGATGTTAAAAGAGTTCAAATGTCTGATATACCTTCACTTTTCATAACTGTACCAAATTTCACTCATGGTCTGGAAATTTTAGCAATTTAACTGAAGTGAGCTAAATAATTGAATTAATTTTGCAATATTGACACTGTTATTGAGCTGAATTGAATCAACACTGAACAAAATTGAGCTAAATAATTATACTTTAATCTTGTGTATAGCTTGTTTACAGCTAAAATTGAATTGGATAGATTGAACTGACTTCATAGTAAACTTATTTTTCCTTTCCAGTCTCAACTCTAATATCTTGTTTTATCAACAAATGACTGCCATTTGAAAATCTCTCTCAGTAAAAAGGCAGAGCATCATTCATATTGTATTGTCACACCAAGCAAGTGCTGTCGCTTTCATTTTCTGGAGGTATTTGAGGAGAACATTTTAATGTTCCATTTGGAGGAATGTTTACCTTCCATTAGGGAGTGAATATAAACAAAAAGTTAAACAAAGGTTTCCACTTCTTTAAACCACTGTTTGTGAAAAAAGTAATTATTATGTGTGACCTTAATATAAGGTGTCAGACACTTAACTGCATGATATTTACTCCTAATGTATGCAATATATTCCATACTATCCACACAACGATCCTTATCCCCTGAATACTGCCACACCTGTGCTCACACCTGACTGCAATCACCACCACCACATTTAAGCACCACTCACTGCCTCAGTCAGCGTCCGAGCTCGTTGAACGTAAGTGGACTCTATCTACGCATTCTGACTATTATACTTACCCATATCTCTTGTCTGTTGTCCTTCAGTGTCCTCCGTGAACCTCCTCGTCCTCTCCTGGTCCCCTCGTCTCCTCGTCTTCATCTCCTGGATTTGTGGTGTGTGGTCGTGGTCTTCTGTGTGTGTGCTTCTCATCGGATCCCAGTCTGTTATAAAGGAAAAGAGACATTTCAGTTATCCTTTGATGAATCCTAAGTTGATGATTATTATTTCCGTTCTGAACCTACCTGATTTCAGTTCTCTTATCACTCTGTAAATAAAGATATTGCCACCTCTTACCTCTGTCTCCGTTCGTCATCTTTACTGCTAAATTTCATATTAATACCACTTGTTGTTATGAGTTACCTCAGTTGTGTGGGAGAACGGTGCATCAGATAGTGTCTCTTTCTCTCTCTGGTCCAGTTTTGAAGTGTCTCACGGGTCAATATCTGGCTCAGCACAAGTGACAGAATGGCATATGTGTGTCAGCTGCTGGAAGACATTTTATGATTAAGATTCCCTTCTTATTATGCCATAACTTCATGAATTTAAAGAGGCCATTTATAATGAAAGACACAAGCAGAATGAGATTCTGTGCAAATTGTTCATGAAACCATTATTGCATACATTAAATTGCTACATTCAACACATTACGACAATTTGCGTAGAAACATATCTATTTACAATTCATGAGTTTGTTCTGCTCTCATTAAAAATTAGTTTTTCCTCCAATATATAACTTTCTGTATGATTCATAATCCATTATGCATACAATATTTGTGTCACGTGGCTGCGTTATAGGTTCATTAGAAGACTATCCATTTGAAAACCATAAAAAAAAACCCCTCCGAACTCTGAAGTCATATTATGATGCATTGCATTTATATTCATAGATTCGTAATACTTCATATTCTGTCATTTCTGGGTCTGTTATGCTGTTGTTTTGGATAAGTACCAGATTATTTTGCACTGTTTTAAGCACATTTTTCTCCACTTGTTTTTGAAAGACTAATGCTGCCTTCAGTTTCCTTTTGTGAATTTTATAAAGAAAAAACAACCAAACAACACAGACTCCTGAAGTCTCCTAGAGTGTCCCTTTCCACACTGCCAAAGTGCATTACCATGCAGGAGCTAGTTTTTAATGCCTGTACGTGGCAAGCCAAATTAACATTGAGGCTTTTAAATGTTTATATCTAAAGTTCCTAGACTATTTTTTTTTATTTGTTGACTGATGAAACCAAGGAGCACTTTATGCAGTAGAGAGGGATGATGAATCTATTACATCATGTATTTATGAATGTCAAGTTTATTTATTTTATCTGTAAGATTTCATTCTTTCCCATTTTATGCAATATTGCTGAGCTGCTTTATGAGCCAATAGGTAGTGTGACAAAACTAAATTTCCCATAATAATAAATTGCATAAATAACGTCAGTTGCACAGCTATTGCTTTGCATCTAGTGTAGTTGTGGAAAAAAAGAGAGAAAAAATGTCTAAAAACCAAAACCACTTGAAGGCACATGACATATTTGTGATCGCAAGTAAAAACTTCACTGGCAGCATATTTTTCCTACCATGAGCCAACATTTTTATTGTGTCTTTGTAAATTTTATCATAGTTAACCTTTAATTAACCTTTAAAAAATCCTGATGAACCTTGCTCCACCATGCTCAGAACATTACATTGAATTATTGATAAAATGAATAGAAAATGTCAGAACAACAAACTAATCTTAGCTCTATCTTGCGCTGGGGAAAACAGAAACACAAAATAAGACCAGAATGCTAACGAAAAAACCTCCGGCGAATGTACAAAGCACCTGCTATTTATTAAAGTGTTGGAAAGGGAAAAAAAGAAAGTCTGTATCTTTCACCTCCTCTGTGGTTTGAAAGACATTAAATGTAAAGTCTCTTGAGAGTCATGGGAACTGTGATGGGATTTTGAGGTATTAAAAAAACTTTTCTTAAACTACTTTTTATTTAATTTGCAGTGCAAATGAGGAGATGAAGCATGGTGAAATGACGAAAGTGAGGAAAGATGAAGGAAAGATGAGGAGAAGGTAGAACTGGGGAATGAGAGCGAGAAGAGAATAAGAATGAGAGTGAAGGTAAGATGAAGTTCAAGCCGACCTTTCATTGACCTTTCATAAGAAGGGCCTACGGGTAAATTCAGCTAATGATGCATCAGCACCAATGAATTCACAGTATACACAAAATACACACACACATATACACGCTCTGCAGTACCTAACCGTAAGCTGTCACCCACAATACAACACACCTTTGCTTCTGGAAGGAGCAGTGCCTCACTTGAAATAAGATGGCATGATTTCAATGTGTGCAATGTGTGCAAACTCTGTACGCAGCATTTTAAACAGCGTGTGTGTTCCCAGCTTAAAGCTGTTTGAATGTTACCAAGAAAGACTAAACTATTACCCTGCACCCTTTGTCTATGATTATACTGGTGAGCTTGTGTTTATGAGATCTGCGACCCAGCTGGTTTGAGACTCAAAATTAAAAATTACACTTAGCTAATAATTATTTCTGTCTAAATTTTAGAATACTTTAACTATTTGATGGACAGAGCTATAATCTAAACCAACTTAGGCTCATTGAAAATGTGTTGCTCTAACTACCCTAGTATTCAAACCAATGTTAACATGCTGTGACATTTAAACTGGTATATTGGAATATTAGTGTCACATATCAGCTTCATATGCATGGGTTTTCTGACTCAATACGTTTGATGAACGTTAGACAGATGCTTTTGACTAAAGATAATATGTTAATTAATTTTATTACTTAAACTAAAATAAACAAAATGAGATATTATGCTATGTAAATATAGCTGAAATAAATTTTACAAAAAAAAATATTTAGTTTTAGTTAGTTTAATCCACTAATTTAAATTGTTTCATTTGCTACAAGTAAAAAAAGAAAATAAAAAATCAGGAAAAGTTCTGGTGTTTTGAACTTTTCAGTACTGTGTGCATCAGCCATCAGTGATGTCATAGTATTTTCTTACTTAGTCTCAAAAAGATCTATGATCATGTGAGCAAATATAGCAGATGTACTACTTCCAGCCAAGCAACTTCCATTGAGATAAATGGGAATGCTAATGCTAAGCATTCTCAAGAGATTATTGACTTCTTTGCAAACACACACACACACACATAAATTTATGATGTTACCAGGACTGCCTCCTTCACCAGGCAAAAATGGCCATAATCATCTCCATTACCAAGGCACAAGGCATTAATATTTAAAGCCATTACATTCAGGCAGATGAGTGATTTTAGAGCTGGGCCTTTCTATTGACCTTCTCTGAGATACAGCCGTGTCAATTGACCTCAATGATGCACAAACACGGTCACTCACACAAACAACAGACACAAGCTGCTCATGAAAGTCACGGGATTAAATTAGCTAAATATCGATTTCAATTAAAGCAAATGAAGGGCTGATGCAGAGTAACTGTACGGGAGTGTGTATGTCTGCGGTGTGTGTATGATAGAGGATCTCAATGTGTGGTGCTTTAGTGATTTATTGAAGAAGTGAGTTTAAGCCTCAGGCACTCTCCTGCAGAAACAGGCACACGGCATAAATGGTAAATGACACATGGTACAGCGATACAAGAAAATGTTTCAGTGTAGCAGTGAAATGACAGAGAGTGTGGACATTCATCACATGAATAATATATATTTTAATTAGACTAGAATAAAAATGTTGAGAACTGAAACAAAGTTTGACTGCGTAACACACATAGCTTGAACAGCATGATGAATGAGCATCATTCTGAGCCATACCATGACTGAACACCTTATTCCATTTATACACTGGTAATTACAAAATACGCTTTATGATTTACAGTACAGTAAATAGCAAAGATGCAATCAAGCCGTTGTATACTGTACATATGTTTAATATACATATTATATAATTAAAAAATGCGTATCTCATACATATATATTTTTTTACAAATATTATTTATACAGACTTTTTTCTCTGTGGAATTAATTGTGGTATGAAGTGGAAGTGCTGTATATATTAACATAATTAACAGAACTGCGTTTTTAGCCTCATTACATGTTAATAGTGTTGAACAAATTACTGCAGACAATTGTATAAAGATAGCTAACAAAAAGTAACTCTGTGCTGTAAGGTTAAAGGAAATGTCTCTGTAAGGTTAAAGGAAATGTCTGTAGAAATATAACAGATATATACAAAGTTTGGGTAGAAATTAAGACATTTTGCGTTTTTCCAAAATATTTTTTTTTCTGTATAGTATGACTAAAACAAATAAATATCTCATTCATGATAACTTTTTTAAACTGAAACATCCATCAAAAATTTGTAAACTTTCAGTTCAACATTCAGTTCAACTCAAAGAGTCAAAATTTCCAACTTCAGATGGGCATATGACATCACAGGAAAGTCCCGGCACACAGGTAATGATAAACATCATAAGTCAGCTTCAAGTCAAACATCAAGTCAGTATACAATCAAAATAAACCCTGTTTACTTTCTTAATGCATATTATTCTGTATAATTTATTACACTATCCCAACCAAAACACCCCTCTAAACTGAAAGATGGGAACAATAGAAGAGAAAATATGAGAATGAATCCCTCTCTCACTGTTTTGAAGGGAACCATTTTTCTCTCTTCACAATAATTACCGTGGTCGTCAGCACTTCTGCTAACTTTCTTTTTGCACATAGCAGTTAACAGTCTAACCTGCATTAAGTGGAAAATAATCACTTCAAATCACTTTACCTTTTTGCCCGCAAAAGCTTTTCAAAATCACACACACGGCCCACAAATGCAATGAGAAAGTGCTCAGGATTTGCTAATTTAAGCATGACAGTCTTTAAGCTAATTTTGAGAGTCCAGCTAAGAGACAGATTCACCCAGCTGATGCCTGACTATTCAGTCCCCTTCTTTATGATACCAGTGAAAATAAAATAAAAAAGGAACTGTAAATGAAAAGAAAGTGACTGTAGAAAATCTGAATTAGATTTTTTTTTTCATTAACCTGCTTGATTTGTGTGCTATCTTCACTGTTTAAATTCCTTTAATCTAATTTGCATAATTAACCTAATAAGTTCCACATCTCAGTGAATGAGCAATGAAGGTTTCAAAAAAATCATAAAAGGCCCGTTAATCCTAAATGCATGAATGTTTTGCCAACCATTATTACATTTGGGTCTTTAGCAACCTGGACCTATATATCCAGCACGGATGGATCTCTAACTGCTCCAATAGCAAAAACCTCTCATGAGATTTTAGGAACAATTACAGAAGAATAAAATAAAGCATATTTCTTTACTTTTTGAAAAAGGGTTCAGTTTTACTATCGCTGTCATTGTCAGAGCGCACTTCCACAGTACCTTCAGCATCTGGCTCTTATTCATGATCCGAACCATAACTTTTCAATGACTTCATATTCAATATTTTGGTCACTGGCAGCATATTCACCACATCCAGCATCAAATGGCAGTGACATATATATATATTTTATTGCATTTAGTAATTGCTCTGCACTAAAGACATGCAAACCAGTTAAAGTTTTGCTGATGATATCCGTTTGTTTTATGCCTGCGGTAGGGCTGGGCAATATGTATCACACAATATATTCATGCGCATCTCATCAGCAAAGCCAGTTCTTTGATTAGCGATAAATCTCCATTAGTTGTTTTCAAATGGAGCAGCAGTTAATACACAAAGCCGTAGATCACTGACAGTATAGGATTCAGTATTACAAATGAATCACCCGTGAAACTGAACGCACTATTGCGTAGCTTGTCAGTGATCTACGGCTCTGTGTATAGACTGCTGCTCCATTTGAAAACAACTGATGGAGATTTATCACTAATCAAAGAACCGGCTATACTGATTAGATGCGTATGAATACATCATATGATATATTGCCCAGCCCAAGCCTGTGATAATTATGAACGAAACTTCACATCATCATTGTGTATCAAACATTGCCACCTTGAGGAAAAAAGATGCATTGCACTAATTGAGTCATCAGATTTGTAAATATAGTTGCGCAGAAAAAAATTTGTACACATTTACATACCTCTATTTTAATATTTTTTCCTTGTTACAGTAATGTCTGTAGAAATTACAGTATTACTGGCAGCTGGTTGTATGAAGAGACTGGGACGTGTACACAGCAAAAACACAAGACCAACAAGACCTAGAAAGAACTAGGGAAAACGCTTTGCAGGAGGTAAACCCAATGCCTGGCAACTGGCTTGACAAAAACACAGAGCTTTTAAAAGACAACAAGTTAACGAGTTAACAAGGGGGAGGAGCTGATGAATAACCATAGTGACAAACAAGGGGGCAGAGACACAATGGGAAAGGAACAGATGAGTTGTCATGGTGATAAATAAGGGTAAGGGGACACAGACATGATGTAGAACATCATATATACAACAATTCAAACTAAGAGTCCATACATGACTAAAGAGGGGAACACTGATAGAAATCATAACAGGTTGCCAGTAACTTACTGTAGATTTTTAATATATGTTATTTACTGGCAACAGTTTGTTCAAAGATAAATGAACATTAAAAATTAAGTCTTTATCTTTACAGGAAAAATGCAATAAAATAACAGCCCAATGCAGAGCATTTCTTGGAACCAATATCAGAAAAAAAAAGAAGAAAAAAAAGGTTAATGAGAAATTCTAGTTCCCAGAATGCCTGTTTATGAGGCTGTTATTTAATAGTTTTATTCGGTAAAGATAAAATACTTGTTCATTTGCCATTAAATTTGATGAATATAAATTACTTGCATCCAGCTGCATAACCAACATAACAGCATTTTTTTTTCAGATAGTGAATAGATTGAGACATTCTTCAAAAAGTTAATGTCTATCTAAAATGATGTATTGGGATATTGATCTCTAAGTATGCATTTAAGAGTTAAATACCTGAATATTCTTCTGCAACCATACAATATAGCTTTATTTATTTGTTTTTCATTGAAGATGTTAAAGGCCTTCGTGTCCCTTAATCCATAATCATTGGTAACAATATCAGTATTTTATTATTATAGAATTAAATGTACTTAGATTACTTGTTGGATTTCTGTGATACACAAGCCATCCATCCAGTTTCTTTTGTTTAGTTTTTTTTTTTAATTCAGTAAGCACACACAAACATTTTGTGGAAGCACTGCTGAGGTTATGCTGTATGGCATATTCAGGAACAGGAATAACATGCAAAGATAAACAGAAATAAAATATATTTTCATGCTCATTTTGGCAGAAAACTAGTAAAAGTGTGATATTTGATGAGAAACCATGTCAAATTTTGTCAGGTGTTGCCATAGAAACAGAGTAAATAGTTTCCTAATACATGACAATTATTTGTACCACATATTTCATAAACCCAAAAATCCTGTGAATGTTAACATATAAATAATTCACATCACTAGGGACGCTGTAAAAAGCAGAATTAATTTAGCAGCCTTACTGGAAAATGCTCAAATCACTAATCCTGTTATTAGTGAAGTCTTATTTAAATCTTGTCATTTAATTAACAAGTTTATGATGTTCCGAATTAAAGGGGCTTTACATTTATATTTTCAGAGGCAGAAAAATATATTCATTTGAAGAAAAGTTGAGCACAAACAATCAACATTTTAGTACGTAAAGTAGCAAAAGCTATTTAATAGTTTAGTATTTTAACTTTATGTGTTTCAGAAACTAATTATTTATAATTGCCACATTAAAGCCACAAGTACACACTAACTACATACTAACTAGATTTGTGCCTGTTTTCTATGCTGCCTTGAAATTCAAATTCTCATTTGCTCACACACAGATTTTCTAGTATCCAGGCAGAGAATGACATTACTGCATCACATAGGTATTTTCATAAAGCTTTATTTAGATAATCACATAAACGACCATGCAGTGCTTATTCTTCTCGCTTTGGTTTTGGCAGACAGCTGACAGATTTTAATGCTTAGTATATATTATAACTCGTCTTTAAGTTAAACGTCTTTGGTTGACAAAGTATGCAAATCAAGTAGTTAAATAAAAATACAGATATCCTAATAAGATTTGTCCAATAAAAGTATTTAGTGTTAATTTTTGTAAGGAGGCAGCTGAGTCGGTTGGATCCATTTGCAGGCTTTATTAAGAATAGTCAGGCAGGCTTGGTCGGTACACAGCAAACAGAGTAATCACAGGCAAAACAGAGTCAAAGTCCAGGCAACAGGTTCAAGGCAGGCAGCGAGGGTCGATAGTGATTAAAAAAAGCAAAGGTAATACACGGGAGATCAGAATAAACACTAGGATAAAAGCTCAGAATTGTTGCGGGGCAAACAAAACTTCATGACTAGCTGGTGCACAGCGCTAGAATATAAAGGCCAGAAAATTAGTGATACCTGGAGGACTGTTAATACTTCGGAGAAGGTTCCTGCTGGTGCCGTTCAGAGAGAGCCAAAGAGGTGTGGCTCATTACAGAGGCACCACCCCCTGCAAGTGGTTCCTGAAGTGAACATAAGTGTGCTCGAGGACCAGGTTTTCTGGGTGATCACGATGGAAGTCAAGGATCGAGGATGTCCTAGGAATTTAATCAAAATTTCACCTCCGGACCATAACCCTCCCAGTCGATGAGATATTGGAGGACTTGGCCACACTAATAGCCACTGATAGCCACACCAATTGTCCTAGTTCCTGAGCCGGGTCTTGGCGACGGCGACAGTCAGTCTATTCCTGGACCCTCCAGAGGTTAAACTGATATTGACATTGAATAGTCAACAAAGGATTGCCATACCCGGGAGGTGAATTGAAGTTCCCATAGTACCGAAAGACCTGTTCGGTGAGTATCTCTGTGGTCTCCCAGGCAGTAGGCAGTTTGGTCAAGGGAATGAGGCGACAGGCCTTGGAAAAGCGATCAATGATAGTCAGAATGGTGGTGTAATGACTGGAGGTGGGTAGATCCGTGATAAAGTCCATGGCAATGTGGGACCATGGTCGCTGTGGAATGGGAAGTGGCTGTAGCAAACAGGCTGTTGATGGGGTGCTTTTGTGATATTGTAGGTGGGACACATCTTGACAACCTGAATGATGTCTTTGTTCAGGGTTG
This sequence comes from Enteromius fasciolatus, assembly GCA_032361145.1. Taxonomy (NCBI): domain Eukaryota; kingdom Metazoa; phylum Chordata; class Actinopteri; order Cypriniformes; family Cyprinidae; genus Enteromius; species Enteromius fasciolatus. The sequence goes on along the minus strand of JAUMHR010000075.1, from coordinate 2,884,481 downwards.
ACCACTAGAAACGTTAGTAACGAGTTTGATGGCGGCCGTAATTCCTGGATGGCCGGAGCTAGGTGTGTTGTGGAAAAGATGAAGTAGACGTAAACAAAAGTCCTGTGGTACATATAGTTTGTCACCGGGACAGGTAGGAGGTGGTGGTTCTGTGGTATGGGCCTCTGTAATCTCAGTCACAATATCCCAGCGCACAGGAGCTACAAAGAGGGACGGTGGTAGAATGGGTGCAGTGGTTCCAGTTTGAGGGATGAATTCATGAAGACAGGACAGGGCATTGGCCTTGCCGTTCTTTGATCTTTTAAGTTGAACCGGGTGAAAAATAATGACCAGTGAGCTTGTTGATCATTCGGTCATTTGGCTGCCCGGATGTACTCGAGGTTTCAATGGTCGGTTAAAACCAGGAAGGGTTCTTTAGCTCCATCTAGCCAATGCCTCCATTCCTCTAAGGCTGCCTTCAGAGCGAGTAACTCTCTGTGTCCCACATCGTAATTCCTCTCAGCTGAACTGAGCTTCCTGGAGAAGTAGGCACAGGGATACAGTTTCTGGGTGTCTCCGTGACATTGTGACAGAATGGCTCCCACTCCACTGTTAGAGGTGTCTACCTTCACAACGAACTCTCGATTGTGGTCAGGGTGCCGAAGAATGGGAGCCGAAGTGAACCTTAGGATCTTCAAATGCCTGACTGCTCTCTGGAGACCATAGAAGGGTTAATGGGCCTTTATCAAGTTCCTGATAAACCTCCTGTAAAAATTTGCGAACCCCAGAAAACATTGCAGTTCTTTGATGGTCCGGGGTTTTGGCCAATGAATTACCACCTTAACCTTCTGGTTGTGCATAGTGACCCCATTCGCACTGATGATGTACCCCACTTTGTTCTGATGGAACTCACATTTTTGTAACTTTGCATGTTTAAAAAAAGTTGCTGTTTAATCAAGCGTTTCAAGACAGCCCGGACATGCTGAATGTAAGTGGGGTAATCAATGTAGACAATCAGGTGGCGGTGAAGCATATCCCGGAATACATTGTTAATGAATGACTGAAAGACAGAAGGGCTGTTGGAAAGTCCGAAGGGCATGACGAGATATTCACAGTGTCCAGTCGTGGTTGAGAAGGTCGTCTTCTACTTATCTCCCTACCGAATACGAATGAGATTATAGGCATTGCAGAGATCCGTCATGTCATAGTTGTTCTAGGGCTGCTGGTAGCAGAGGTAGGGGATATCTATATTAAACAGTGTTTTCATTCAAGCTGCGATAGTCCCCCGTCTTTCTTTTTAGCGGAAAACGCGCCCTCTGGTGGACATGGTTCCGGGTAACAGATCAATGGCACAGTCATACGGTCTGTGAAGAGGTAGTTGGGTAGCCTTTTTTTTTTTGACTGAAGGCCAGACATAGATCGTGATATTCCTGTTGTAGGTTGTCGGTGCATGGTGATGATGGATTCATGCTCGTTATGGTCCTCCCGATACGTACGGTGCTTGTGAGGCAGTGTTCATGACAATACTGTGACCACTGAGTATTCTGCTTGTGGCTCCAGGAAATGGTGGGGTTGTGTTTTTCCAGCCAGGGCAGGCCAAGTATGAGGGGATGAGTGGGTGATCACAAAATGCATTCTCATAGCAAGTAGTAAGTTGAACCACTGATGTCATACAGACTATTTTAACACTGTCCTTACTTCCTATCTGGGCCAGACAGCTCTCAATTTTCCGCAAAAATATCTTAATCTGTGTTGTGCAGATGAACAAACGTGTTACTGGTTTGGAACATCATGGTGGTGAGTAATTAAAGTTCCCCTGAAGTGCCTTGAAACATGCAGCGTTATTCTATGTGGAGATGGAATTTCAACTGAAACAGGAAAACAGGGCAGGACATATAGAACTGCCCCACCCCCATTTTAAAATAGCCAATAGCACATATGATTTGCCCCATGCGATCGCATCTCTGGACCGGAGAGACTGTGAGCGCTGCCACAGTTTGTGACACAACACGAAACTAGACCTCATTTACCTCAATCGAAAGCATATTTACACTGCCTTGATCAGTCCACATTGCCTACACTGTGAACTAAGTGACATTCACCTTACAGAAAATACTAACACTGTTAACCAGTGACTGAACTCAGCCACAGCTTCAGCATCTTTTTATAGTGATGGGACGGGTGCTTCAGATAATAAAAAGCATTTGATTGGTCAAAAGATTTGATGAGAAGCTTCTGTATGAGAATTTTGTTACTGTTTCGGAGCACACGGGATTAACCTTAATGTAACCCTGACTTGATTTCAGAGATCCTAATTAGAATTCTATATAGTTTAAAAATTAATCAAAACATATAGATATACAGTTTTAGAAGCTCCGCCCTGCTGAGTCAGCAGAAGCAGGAAGGGAGTTATCGATAGAACAGAAAATAGAAATGAGCGGTTTTAAAACAGAAAAATATCGGTTTAAAGAGTTATATTTCATTAAAACCCCTTTGGAATTCATTAGGGGAACTTCATATCATAACTTCATAATGTTTGCAATCCGCCGTGTTGGATATAAATAACCATTATGAAGTTATGATATGAAGTAAAACATTATGGAGTTCATACCCACTACCTCCTGTAGCCGTTTCTGTGGTCTTCCGATTAGTTTATATATACATTTTACCTAAAGCGTTACAAGATAAACCCTGTTTGTGATAATAGGTTACTACTTCATATCATAACTTCATAATGGTTATTTATATCCAACACGGCGGATTGCCATGTTGAAGTGTTGGATGCGGTGAGTTGCTGATTTAATTGTTGTTCATTGTGGAAAAAAACATACAACAGTTATTTAGATTCAAATGTTTATTGAATTTGTGAAATGTATTCTTAATTGTATTTGTTTGAATGCTGTTGTGCAATGTAAAAGATGTGCGTTTGCAGCAGTGCAGCGATCGCTTTGGCACAGAGTCTATTTTTGCTGTGCTGGAATCCGGAACAGCAGATTGTTTGTGGGCCAAATGAACATGGATTGCCATTAAATTGTAATAAATTCATAATTTATGCACAATTAATGTGTGATACTTTGTACACAGTAAATTAGAAAAATAAATCCAGTAAAGAAATAAAGAAATAAAAATGAAAATACATAAATGAGCACAGTACTTCTATAAAACTTGCATAATGCAATCAGATGTTTTTTTCCCTACAAAAATTACTTTTTATATCATTGGAGGAAGAGGGGGAGTTTAATCGCATCAGCCAATCACTCTGAACTATTTGATGTGTCGGTCACTGTCAAGACGAAGTTCTGAGACAAGGTGGTGATATGCTCCATGTTGTCTTCTCCGCTGGTTAAGTGGTTGAACCCACACTCGTCTCCTCCTTCTCTGTAATCTCCGTAACAACATACAGCGCGCGACCACCTTTCTCTTGTCAACAACACGCACTACATGCAAAATAAACAGAGTTATATAATGCTAATAAAGCTGTCTCAAGACATCTAAGCATTCACATTTACAAAACACAGAATGGGTAACTATTGTTGTCTTGGTTTTGCATAAAATCGAGGATTGAACCGGCGTCAGCATAGCGCGCTACAAACATGTCCTGTGTGAAAGCACAATGACCGCTTTCTGCTTCTGCAGAAATTAATTAAATTAATTTGAGATTATTGTAAACATTATCATTATGTTAATGCTGTTTGTTATGTGAGGAAATCCCTTACTTAAAAGGTATTGTGCACCTAGATAAAAACATGACGTGTTGCGATCTGACTTTTATTAGGTCAGGTTTTTTTTCATAGGAAAGTTCCGTAATTGGCGAGCTACCCAGTCGAATACTAGGAGAGGAAGGGAGGAGCATTATCAAGAGGATCAACAGCGACTGAAATAGGGTTTTTCCTTCTTCTGTGGGAAGGATACTTTCTTTTCCTCAGATGGAACTGTGAATGGACAGATGCATCGTTGAATTCGAGATAAGTGACTAATTGAACTGAACTGTGACATTACATGGGCAGTGAATTTGGTGTCACTGTGATCACTGAGAATTTGAAGAGTTTGTATTTTATTTTTTCCTTTGTCTTTTTATACACTGAACAAAAGTGATTTGTTCTGATTGCCCTTTTGTTGATTTACATATTCCTTTCTTTTATAAGGCCTGCTATTTAATTTGGGGAAAACATTATTAAAAGTAAAGTACTTACTGCACTAGAGAGTCCTGTGTCCTTCAGTTCATACCCACTACCTCCTGTAGCCGTTTCTGTGGTCTTCCGATTAGTTTATATATACATTTTACCTAAAGTGTTACAAGATAAACCCTGTTTGTGATAATAGGTTACTACTCAATATAAGGACTTTTGAGACATACGACTTGTGTTACATATTACTTGTGTTACGTTTCATTAAGACTAACATATTGATACCCAAAAAACTTTCATTTTGATTTCAGAGGGACCTTAATGACAGGATTTACATTTTGGGGTGAACTATCCCTTTAAGTCAAAATTGTGAATTCACTCGACAACAGCTGCAATCTGATCAGATCATCGCATCACGGAGGAGGTGATAATTTGTTCAGTTCAAAATAGCAATGAACAACATATTTTTAAGAAATGTAGTGGAGTAAAAATCTCAGATGCTCAGATTAAGTACAGCTACTTGAAAAATTTACTCAAGTTCAGTTGCAAAGTAAAAATAATCCACCTTTGGTTAAACTAATGCAATTATTTGAAATCAGTTATTTTCATTAGATTTAAGTAAATTCTGCATCCTTATCACTTTCATTTTTTAATATCTGGCATGAAAAATGTTCTGTTTTGACAATACAAAGACAACAAACTCTCTTGTGCTCCATCCTGCTGTTTATGAATTTGAATAAGCTTGCACACTGCAGCCTTCTCTCTGACCTGAAAAAGCACCACTGTGCACAGCCGTCTCAAAATCAACCACCTGCATTCTGACACCACTATCCGTAGTATCTATTGATAAAAAGAGAGGCAATTCAGAGAAGATGAATGCGACATTTTCTCCTGCAATGATAAAGCACATCCTTGCTCTGAACCGCAAGCGGTGATATCTACATGCATCTGCTGCGCTACTCCAAAGATAAGACGGGACTCAGGAAGAAGCTAATGTCATGCCACTTTTTTGATGTTAGATAGATTATCATGTGCCTAGAATCTGCATTTTTTCCTCTCGTCCTCTTCTTTTCCATCATTCATTCTCACTCTTTTCTGCTTTGTGTTTCGGCTGTTTCAGGCTGTGGAAGCCTCTGCTGCAGTGAGAACAGATGAGAATCAGAGGGAATTATGGGCCAAGGTGACCCATATAAATGAGAGTGAACAGCATTCTGGATTTAAATGAGAGTTGGCGTACTGGGTTTGACATTTTAAAAGTCAACTTGAAACACGCAACCCATTTACTTCCGTAATTTGATGTACTTCTGAGTGAAACCAGAAATAAAGTTGGGTGGGATTTAAATTTGTCCATTGGGAATTGAGCATGAGAAGTGTGCGTCTCACGACAGAATGGAGCCAAGTGAGGAGGATCTTAATAGCTGTTGCTTGGCTGGTGCATACAGCCCTAGATTTACATTCTGCCATGTTTGCTCATGGAAATGACAGATGTTTCGATTCAAACCACCGACTATGGATTTCTTATGGGAACTAATTTTGGCTGCTTTACACTGCAAGTCATAATACACAAATCCGATCTCTTGACCATATTCGATTTTGGGGCCACCTGTTTACATTAACTTTAGACACGACTGGTATCTGATATCTGTGTTTACAATAATTCCCACCCAAAATGATTAATCATTCATTCATTTAATGTTTTATAATAGTTGCAGCAAACTCGTTTTAAAAGACATTATGAGTTATGAAGTGGTGCGCTGACTGTAACACCAAACAACAGCCCGAATGAGCCAGCAAAATAGTCAAATGCAAATGTCTTACTGAATAAATATATTTCAATGTGTTTGGCATAGTAACATAACTAATGGAACTTAGCCGGCATTCAGCACACATCAATAATTAATCACCAAGCTTTTTTTCCCTAACCCCAACCTCCATATGCCATGATGGATAACTCATGTTGGCCCCCATCTACAGACTACAATTTCACCTTATCAGCAAATTCCAGTTCACATCTACCTCTCTTTTCCTTCTCTTTCCTTTACTGTCATGTTTACAAATTCAATATAAAGCCGTGTTTGTTCTGTGCTTCCTTTCCAACAGATGTCGGCTGTCTTCACTGATGTTGATGCAATTATAGGCAAGCTGTTTGAAATGAACAATTCAAACATGGTGCTGGAAACGATTTAGCACTTATGTGTACAAAACTGTTTGCTTGCCAAAGAGCAGACGCAGCATGTCATGGGATGTCCCCTAACTGAGATATTCCAGCACTGCAATAACATCATGTCTGGAGTAAGAGGCAGGCGCGCTATGCCCTTACTTCATTAACAACTTACAAATTATCTAAGGCTAGTTTTCACAATTATGAGAGCAACTATTATTGAAACTTTTTAGTGAACTGTTGTTAAAGGGATCGTTTGCCCCAAAAATGAAAATTTGCTGACAAAGTTTTCACCCTCAGGACATCCAAAATGTAAGTTACTTTGTTCTTTCATCTGATAAATTAGGCATTTGCTCACTAATGGATCCTTTGCAGTGAATGGGTGCAGTAAGAATGAGAGTTCAAACAGCAGATAAAAACATTCCAATTATCCACATGTAATCCACACTCATTGTTTTAGTAATTCTTAAGTAATGTTTATGTAAAATACAAATACCAGTACTTACATAGTAAGTATATGGAAATAGGACTGTAAAATAAAGTGCACCGTTTTACATAAACATTACACAGGAATTATCTTTTCATTAACATTTTACCATTTATTTTTTATGTAAGATTTCGTATAACAGATGTTTTAAATAAAGATGTTTTTAAAAGAAGATTTTAAATAATTCAAAATCAATCTAGTTCTGCAATCAAGTTCTGCACCAGCCAAGCAACTGTCATTGACATTAGATTAAAAATGGAAACATGCCTCCATGTGGACTATTACTGTAACATCCTTGGTTTGTTTAGTTCTGTATTTCTATGTTTTTTCTAAGATTCTCTGTTTTATTCTAGTGTTTTGGTTTTCTTTGTCATGTGATTGTGTTTTGTCTTTCCCCA
>JAUMHR010000075.1:2742083-2755272 GCA_032361145.1 Enteromius fasciolatus | reverse complement strand
TGAGATTGTGTTGGATAAACATGACTATTTCTATTGCAGAAATTAATTTACAGATGTAATTATAAATTATTAATTTAAACGTAAGTACAACATCGTTAAGCCCCCTTAAAGTGTGGGACCAATTTAATGTATTAGGATTGTTCTGAATTGTGGTTTATACAGGTTTACACTGTTGTAAAAGCTAGGTAATTAGTCATATTTGCTTCTTACATGTCCCTTTTATTCATCATCTGATGTTACAGGAAGAGGAACCTGCTGAGGAAGGATGTGGAGGTCGGTGTAAACATACGCAATCACACACAGTACAGAAATATATAGAAGTATGAAAGATGTGTAGTATAAACTAAACGAACATTACTGTTGATAACCAGTTTGTGTATGCGATGTAATGGGAGCGTAACTGAAGTGGTCTGCCTGTCTGCAGCACCTGCTAGCTGCACTGGCGTAAAGAGCTGGATTCTTCGCATCCCCCATGCTTCTGCATGCCTGAGCAACTTGCATCTGCTGAAAAACAATAATGTTCCCCTGCCTAAGATGCCCTCCGATCTCCTGTTACTATACCAGGAGTTGTCCCAGCTTCCAAAACAAGCCAACCAGTGCTTCCAGAATGCTATCCACCGCCTCAACATCCTCAAGCCCATGTAGAACGTCTCAGCAGCAGCATGTAGTCTTGGAGTTAGAAAATTGTAGCTAGTGGATTTTATTTATAAAACGCCCAATGCTGAAGTATCCTAAAATCCAGATCATCCAATGCTTGACAACTATAGACATGACTTTGAAGTGCCCTGCAGTTACAGAAAGATGCCAAACCTCCAGCAATCTCTCAGGTGAACTGAGCGTGCTAGATAGTGCTGTGCTGTGCTATGCTGTCTGTTGTGTGTCAGTTATTTGTTGCTAATGCAAGTACCAGTGATACTTTAGTTCACACTTAAGGTTATGGCCTTTTCCAAAATCTACCACATAGTGCGTGCTACTGACATGAATGTTGCTTCAGATCTTGCATCCTGTTGAGGAGAAGTGTGCTGGACAAAATAAGAGTGGAAAACCTCCTTATATCGACAATGTTTAGACTATGAAGTGTTTATCACAGAGATCTGGTTGTCTTTGTGGGTCAATTAAAAGTAAAAAAAAAAGTTATCCCCTATTATTTTAAAATTAGTACCCAGCAATATTAAATTAAATACATTTCAAAATAAAAGTCCTTGTATAGATTTCAGGCTTATTTATAACTAACCTCCATTAAGCATTTAAAGTTTTTTTTTTCTTGGTTATTATTGGTAATTTGGCTACAAAATAATCTGTGTCTGGCATTTAACTGACTAACCTGTCACACCAAGGAAAGACTAAGAACATTATTTAACACACTAAATATATATATATATAACAACTTTCTTCTATAAATTTTTATTGTGCCTGTAAAGTCTTTTTTACGTTTGCGTACAGTATTACTGGGGAAACCGCTATTTCTACCACTCCAAAAGTCAAAAACACAATATGCTAATGTTTAATTTTGATGTCAACATGCAACAGCTTGGGATTTGTTTTAAAAATTATTAGTTTTCGTTCACTTAGAGCTGTGTTACACACTGCATGAAATTTTTAGGAAATTTCCTAAAACTTTAAAGATGTGAATTTAACCTTTTAGTATTTATTATAGTGTGTGTACTGGTTTTTATCACCTCAAGGGGACCAATTGTCCCCACAAAGATAGGAATACCAGTAAATTTTGACCTTGTGGGGACATTTGTTAGGTCCCCATGAGGAAACAAGCTTATAAAACATACAGAATGAAGTTTTTTGAAATTCTAAAAATGCAGCAAGTTTCCTGTAAGGGGTAGGTTTAGGTGTAGTGTTGGTGTGGGGCAATACACTCTGTACAGTAGAACAAGCATTAGGCCTATGGAGAGTCCCCACAAGGATAGCAATACCAGTGTGTGTGTGTGTGTGTGTGTTTCTTTCTGAAGTATATGATTGTTGATGGTATATAATAAAAAGTCACTTGAGAATCTCCCAAATTAAGATTTCAGTGCCAAAATGTCATTGTCTGTGCTCTCAGAAGACACCCATGTGAAGCCAGCGCTGCAGGTAGAGGAGGTGGAGGATGGAGAGATGAGCGTTCCTCAAATCATCGTGCCCTCAGAATTAGACTCAATGACCCTCACTGTTCCTGTAACCAATCTGACGTCCCACAGGTCAGTGTTTGTCCATCTGATCTATTTATTAAGTAAATATTCTGCATAAATATTATGCTATTTCTCTGAAAGTCCTGTTTTGTTTCTTTTCACCCTCAGTAAAGCTGTGGATTCAGAGTAAGTTGTTCTTTTTCTAGTTTGTAAAACTACAGCTGCTATAGTACAGACTGTAATTTGTGTTGTATGCTGTTGTTCATAAGAATGCAGGAGATGGCTCCTGGTGAGGAAGATGACATGAACAAATCTGATCTACTAACTGTGGATGAGTGAGTCTTTAAAAATCCAAACAGTTGCTTTTTTGTCTCAAATCCCTTCCTTAGATTCAACTGAGATGCCCTACTTCAATCTGACATGACTTGTGATGTCATTTCCTGTAGAGGCCTTGAGCGTCCAGCGTCTGCAGCCAGCCAGACGAGTATTGTAGTGAATGAGCGTCTGCAGGAGCTGGTCAAGCTGTTTAAGGAACGAACAGAACGTGCACGAGACAAGATGGTCGATCCAGATGAGTCTGATGAAGAAAGCCCTTCAGCATGTGAGTAGACTTTTATTTGTGGTTTATTTTACCATGTAAGTGCACTGATGTCAGGTCAAAGATAGATTGATTCTTCACCTTTGATATTTGATAACCCTAGCTCCGGCCAAAAAGCCTGGTGAAGCTCCACCTCCACCACCTCCTCCAGAGGAAAAGAAAGGTGAGGAGGAGGAGAAGGCTGAAGAGGAGGTTCAAGTCTACGAGTTTATGGGATACAAGTTCCCAGTTCCTCAGTTCAAAATGCCCCAGATTCCTGCGTGGCTGAGAGCCATCCTGGACTACCGTTTCCCATCCAGCATTGATCCCTACACAGGTGAGATCTTCAACCAGTAAGATTAGAGGAGCTCTATAGATCACAGTGAGCCGTTATTATAAAAAATATACAAGCAAACTACCATACACTCTCAGAAATAAAGGTGCAAAAGGTGTCATAATGTCGTGTATACGGTAAACTGCAGGCATACTGATTCTTTCTGATTCTTCACAGACTTGATCTACGTGGTGTGGCTGTTCTTTGTGACGTTCGCGTGGAACTGGAATGTTTGGCTGATCCCCGTGCGCTGCACTTTCCCGTACCAGACGCCTGAGAACGTTCACTGGTGGCTGCTGATGGACTACTTCTGTGACGGCATTTATCTTCTCGACATCTTCGTTATGCAGCCCAGACTGCAGTTTGTGAGAGGAGGGGACATTGTGGTGAGAGAGAGCACCTGCAGTATTCAACACAACAGCAACTAACGTCTGACAACCAGAAAGTGTAGCAACATTTTTAGTTAGCTTTGAACAGCTCTATCACTGTCCATAATACATTATCTAGTAAGTCCTTAGTAGTAGCCGTTGTACTTACATAAAACAAAATGTACCTATGAAGTTATGGAAAAGTTTGTATCTATGTTTTGTAATGATGTAGATGTAATAAGATGTAATAGAAAAACAGAATTGCGATATGGAAACTCAAAGTCCTGAAAAAAAAATTGAGTTTCGAAATCTAAAGGGGGAAATTTGAGTCAGAATTGTGAGATATAAACTTGGGGATCTCACAATTCTGCGCTTATATGTTGCAGTTTGACTTTTTTTCTAAAGATTGTGTGGCAAACTCTTTTTTCTCTGAATTGTAAGAGACAAAGTACAAATTGTGACACATACAACATTGAAAACTGCAAGAGAAGAGGTCAGAATGACCTTTTATTATTTTCACCAAACGGGCTTCCAAACCATAGAAATTCATTAAAAGGTATCTCCCTAGATTTCTGTTTTGTTTCTGTAAAATGCAAGAGTATCTGGAAATGTTTTGAGGCCACTGTTTGTTTTATGTCGTTGATATCTATTTTTTATGTTTTGTCCGTCTCAGTGTGACAAAAACGATATGAGAGACAACTACAGACAAACAGAACGATTCAAGGTAAAACCTATTTTCTGCTGAATCTGTGCATTGACACTGAACAGAATGAAACTTCCATTGGTGTTGGCTGATGTTTCAGATGGACGTGATCAGTCTCTTTCCACTGGATTTGCTGTACTTCTTCACGGGCGTTAAATCACTCTTGAGGTTCCCTCGCCTTCTAAAGGTAAAACACCCCCTTACTCATCCCACTTTCACACACACATCATTAAAACTCACTCTTATTCTATGCCTCTTTTGCAGTACAATGCTTTCTTTGAGTTTAATGATCGACTGGAAGCTGTGATGAGTAAAGCCTACATTTACAGGTAAGACCAGATGCCACCACCAGAGGTCAGTTTAACACAAAGCGGATGCCTCTTAAAGGGGCAGTTCACCCAAAAATGAATTTCGTTGGATGGATTGCAGGGTGATCCGGACGAGTGCGTACCTGCTGTACTCTCTACACTGTAATGCCTGTGTCTTCTATTGGGGTTCTGACTATGAAGGGCTGGGTTCTACCAAATGGGTCTATAACGGCAAAGGAAACAGGTGAGCTGATCGATCTCAGGCTGCTTCTCAGTGTTTGTTGTCCACAGTGGAGATAATGTAATGAGTCTGTGTTTGTGGCATACAGTTATATTCGCTGCTACTACTTTGCTGTGAAGACTCTGATCACCATCGGAGGTTTGCCTGATCCCACCACTGTATTTGAAATCGTCTTCCAACTCGTCAACTACTTCGTGGGAGTCTTTGCTTTCTCCATCATGATTGGTCAGGTGGGAGTCATACGAGAAAAACTTCCTGGTGAATCTCATTTATTGTAAAATAAACGTCAAGGTCGCAATTTACCCCAAAATCATTTTTGCATAAAGAAAAAAAGACTTGTTTAGGACTACAAAACAACATTATTTTCATCATGATTCCCCCAAATTTAGAAAATAAGACCTTTACTATATTATAAGTATAAATACTTAAAATATGTGTCTTTTCTGAAAGCGCAGTATTGAGATTTAGTGTATTAATAATGTAAAAATAATGAAAACATATGTTTTATTGTTCCTATTTAGCAGATTTTTTTTTTTATGAATAATGTATTATCTAATCAGGCTTATTATAGTTAAAGCTAAAAACCATTAAAAACTAAACTATAATAATAACATTAACTTGATGTACTACTATAATCAAAACTCTGAAATGCCAATAAAAATTATTTCATTTTTAAAATGATAATCAAAATGTCAATAACAGACAAAAATTACAAAACAAATCTATTTCAAATAATATTAAAATGAAAATAATTAAAAATATAAATTTTAAAAATATAAAATATAGTCTTAATGCGAATTATAATTTATTTTTGTCTAGTTTTTGAACTGAAATAAGCTTTGACCACTGATCTATGTATTTCATGCCACTTTAAAATAATCAAATCATGAAACTTGTTTTCCTCTGTGCTGTGTGTGTGTGTGTCTTCTCATAGATGAGAGATGTATTTGGAGCTGCTACTGCTGGTGAAGCCTATTATAGACACTGTGTGGACAGCACTGTCAAATACATGAGCTCCTACAGGATCCCCCGCGAGGTCCAGAACCGCGTCAAGGTCTGGTATGACTACACCTGGAAATCGCAAGGCATGCTGGGTAAGCAGAATTCCACTGCACTAGATGTTTGCAAATAAAATGTGTGTTTTGGTTGCGTTTCATGATGTGTTTGTCTTCAGATGAACAGGAGTTACTCATACAGCTGCCAGATAAGATGCGTCTAGACATCGCTGCAGATGTCAACTACAGCATTGTCAGTAAAGTGGCGCTCTTTCAGGTAAGTGTCTATTATTTCACTCTTTTCTTTCTTTCAAGAACATACACAGAGAATGACAAATGACAGAGTATCTCCACTGTCCTGTCAATGAAAAATGCAAAAAAAAAAAAGTTCAAAGATTTAATTCGATTCAGGAGTCTATGACCAATGTTATTTTGAATATTTCTATATATGTTCATATTTAAAGCTGCTTGTGATGGGCTTAGGTTCATCATTTGACTTTCTCATCACCACCTGCTTTTGGTGTTTATCAGTGTATTTCAAAGATACAAAACAGACATCAGTACATCAATCGGTTGGTATATTAACATTAACTTAAATTCAAAAACCTAAAATGTTGTTACTGTACTGTTGTTATGGTTGTTTTACAGTTGCATTCCCACAACCACAGCATCTGCTGATTTCTCACCATCATTTTTATTTTTTGTAAAGTGTACAACAAAAAATATGCTCAAGTTTATAAACAATGTTGAATCCATTGTTTTTATGTAAATATAAAAAATATATATTTATGTGTTGCATTAATATGTACACTTAATATCTAATTGTCATTCAATGAATGCATTATCCATATAAAAAAATACCTATTTTGTACTTGTTAAAGCCAAATGTAATAGTTTTTCTCAAATTATGGTTTGGTTAAAACACTTACACTGTGTTTGAAATCAAGAAAAATCTTTAAATATTAAAAGGAAAATGGTTATTTATGTTAAAGTCTATACATGAATCAGAAACATTTAGGTAACTTATTAAAACAGCTCTAAATCCCATCATAATTAAATATTATACACTATAAAGCAGGGCCGTACACACACCTTTTTAGGGTCATGTGCTGAAACTGAACCCCCCCCCAACCCCATACATTCTGCATGGTAAAGTATATAGAATGCACAGTGACCTGAAGTTTTTTTTACAACATTATTACAGTAGTAAACCATGTTTTTCTATGTTTATACATGTGAAGACGAGCGGGGAGTATTATTTTTTAATCAAGCCAGCAAACACATGCGTAATATAGCATCATAAACTTATAATTCATAACCTACCATGCTGTGTGACCATAGGCTATATAATATGATGAAATGTTATTAATTTATATCATTTAATTTACATGCATCAGCATGTTCAGCAGTTAAAAAGACAAACAGACGTAAAAGGTTACCAATAGCATTCATTTATTTTTAAAAAAAGGGCACTTTCGAGTGTAATTATAAAAAGGGCATGTGCTCTGAACAGTTTGTGCACATGCCTGCTATCAAGTCTACTAATAAATAATATTTCATTTTACAGATTAATTACATGAACATCAAATACATTGTTTGTCACAAATAAAGTAACAGTAAAAATGTACAATCTGTGTTCTTTCATTATTTCAGTGTAAAAAAAAAGAAAACTTATCTATGTAATTTTACATTCAAATCTACTAACTTGCTTATCTTGACTCTGAAACGACTTTCCTGACATGGCAAAGCACTACTGTTGGCAAAGATCTGTAGAGAGATATCACTTTTCACGCTTTCAGTGTTCCCAATGGATTAAGTCGTTTAGTTTTTTTGAATATCCTGTTGAAAATGTGACATGATGAGACTGTTAGGATTATGAAAGTCTTTATCTCTTGTTCATTCCAGGGCTGTGACAGACAGATGATATTTGACATGCTCAAGAGGCTGAAATCTGTGGTCTACCTTCCTGGAGACTTTGTTTGCAAAAAAGTGAGCAATATGTCATTTACTAATTTTGTTACTGTACATACTGTACTTTGCTACAGCATTGCAACGATATTTTAAAACCTCCATCTCAGTATATGTCCAATGTATTTGAAGGTTGTCTTAGTAAAGGTCACATCAAACAGCCACCATGAAAGAGTCTTTTATCTGTTAGCGTTTTGAACTGACTCTTGTCCCGCTCGGCTCTGCCGGTCAGGGTGAGATCGGCCGAGAGATGTACATCATCAAAGCTGGAGAGGTGCAGGTGGTTGGAGGGCCTGATGGGACGACGGTGTTTGTGACTCTGAGAGCCGGCTCTGTGTTTGGGGAAATCAGGTGAGTGATAAAAATTAATACGCAACTTGTATACCTCATGTAGTAATCAGATCAGCTTAAAATATATTATGACGGCTGAATAAGAATGTATGTGATCTAATAGGAAAAGCACTATTTTAATGTATTATTGTTGCAGTATGCAATATGTATGCAGTATTTTTCTCTACTGCATTTGCCAAAACTTCTCTACTACATCTCCCAAATGCACTCAACTTGTAATTTTTGCAAACATGTACTCATCCTCAACAGTAAAAACCTATGTAAGTTTCTTTCCTTTTCAAGTTATTTTGTAGAACCAAAGTATTTTAGGAGATATTTCATATTATGTTTCACTGAAGAAAGAAATGATGACATTATACATTTCTAGGTGAACTAAATGTTTAACAGTGATTAAAGAAGCATTATCAAATGCAGTTTTCTTTTAAAAAAAAATGTAGTTTTTGAATAGAACGCCAAGATAAGACATATTTGTTCCATCCATCTTTTTTATGTGATTTTTGGAATATCACTTAAACTCTGATTGCAAATGCCACAATGCACATTAACAATATGCTTAGTTGTTCACTTTTCTATCCTAAAAAATCCTCAATCTGCAACAAAAAGCTTGTGACTTTTTCCTCAACAGATCATGTGATTGGATAACTGGACTAACCAGCGCACCATCTCAAATATTATTTTAATCATTTTGAAATGCCTGAGCCAAAGTCTATCATCAAATTGATTTGGTGTAATCACCTTTCATATGATTGCTCATATGATCAGGCATCCAAAACGCAAGATAACATGGCAGCATTTGTTGCTGCGCTTCGTTTGGCAGGATTCGTTTATTAGGTAGGAAATCACAGCCACAGGCTTACAGTTGCAGCAACTTTCATTTTTAATATTGAAACTTCCACCAGTTTCCCAGGAAGTGATGATTTTGTTCTTTTGAACACACAAACGGTGCATCATTCGCAAATGTTGTATTCGATATCTGCAACACTGGATGAAAAAAACAGCTGAGAAAGATATATCATGCTTTATTTTTGAAAAGCCAAACTCTGACTGTTTTCTGTGTGTGTGTTCACTCCATCAGTTTGCTGGCGGGTGGTGGCGGGAATCGACGAACGGCTAACGTGAAGGCCCACGGTTTTGCTAACCTCTTCATTCTGGATAAGAAGGACCTCGCAGAGATTTTAGTGCACTACCCCGAGTCCCAGAAGCTGCTGCGCAAGAAGGCCAAGTGAGAGGGATTGGAGCTCGGACCTCAACCAAGAGCCCCAGCAATCCTCACACACACACACACACACACTTTATCCAGCGCCGTGGTCTGAGCCATTTACAGCTCTGTATCACACTCACAGATCTCTATAGATTAGGCATGTTTGTTAAACATCGCTTTCTCTCTACATTCATCTTGCAACCTATTTTCCCTTTAACGCAAGAAGGAATTTTAGTGGTCAGACATGAGTCGCATGATGCTTTCACCCGTGAGACCAATTTACTGTGTGTACAGTATGTGTTGAATGATGTTATGTAAGTGCTTGAGATTGTGTCATCTGATGTCATCTCAAACCCTGCTGAGGTCTGCTTCCTTCTAGGGTCTCAGCGATGCACATCCTAGCTTACAACGCAACTTCCTGTCATCCTAATGAGTTTGTCTTCTTCCATAGGAAAATGTTGACCAAAGATAAGAAGCCAGCAGATGAGAAGGGCCAGGCTAAAGAGACGGGTGAGGTCATCCCACAGAGGCCGGAGACACCCAAATTATACAAGGCTGCACTGGAAGTTGGCACAGGAGAGACTTTTGCCAAGCTGAAGGAGGCATATAAAGGAGCAACTCTAGAGGTACTGTATTTACAGTATATCCCCTGTTATAATGCTTTAGCCCAAAAGTATATTTTGAAAACAAAGATTGAGAATCTTACCCTCCACCGTTAGAATTGGTTCCTTTAGATGCGTTGTTCTAAATCAATGACATCAAATATTGTTGGTCCCAATGTGTCTTGAGAACCTGCCATTTCCAGAGGCCAGAATATGACAGTCGCCATACCTAAGTCCAGTCAGGTGTGCCATCTAAAATAATCCAAACTTTTATATTTGATCCAACTCTATTATATTTCAGAATTATTACTAGAAATCAGAGAGTTTTACAAGTATTTATCCAATGATAAGCATTAAAAAAGAGCTTTTCAGTAAAACTTTGAATCACAACACAATCGGATTATCAAACTGTCAGTGAAAACTTCACCCTGCCTCCAGATCTTAATAAATAACGGATGTTTGAATAGTACAGTGTTTTCTTTACTCAAACGCTGTCTGTGAAGTTTTGTGTGTGTGTGTTTGAAGAGCGGAGAAGGCTGTTTGCCATCTAGTTGTAGCCAATATACTTTGTACGTTTAAAATATCCTGTACACTTGCTGCCTCAGAAACAGCCGTTCTGTTGATCATCATCATTTACTAAATCTCATTGGCCATGGTTTTGTGAAACGCCATCAATGCTTGAGAACAAGCAGCATTTACATCAAACTTTAAGTCATGCATCTAACCATATGTTACATTCATGTACTTGGCATACTTGGCGTTTGATTGATTTTCAGTCAATAACTTAAATGTCAACTTAAAGGGTTAGTTTACCCCATAATTACTCACCCTGATGTCATTCCAAACCCATAAAACCTCTTTTCCTTTTCAGAACACAAATGAAGATTTTTTTTGATGAAATCATAGAGCTATCTGACCCTCCATAGACAGCAACTGAAATGATCCATCAATGATACATCAGTAAAACAGTCCATGTGATATCAGTGGCTCAACTTCAGTCTACAGTTACTTTTTTTCCTCAAAGAAAAGAAAAAAACATAGTAGAACTTGTACAACCAGTATTACTTTCATTTAACACGAATAGTTAATGAATAGTTTGTATAAGATTACCTTGAAACCGATAAAGGAGTCACTTTTGATAATTGATGATGAGTGCTCTGGTAATATAGTGCAGATTGTTGACATCTGATCAGCCAGCCCCCTTACTTCTTTCATTTGTTTTATCTTTCTCTTTCTCTCTCTCAGCCGTCCACTCCCATCTCCGGCAGGACCTCCACAGCTCCAGTGCCGCCTCCCTCCCCCATGCACCGCCGTTCACCCATTCCCCGCCCTCGCGTCCCGGATGAAGATGACATGGTATCAGAGACCACCGACAGCACCATGATCATCCGCATGACTCCTCGTGTTGAGGGAGAGGAGATCCTTTCTGTGGAAGTCAGTCCCGGAGAGGGAGCAGAGGCAGAAGAGCTGAGCAAAACTGAAGACTAGTAAGAGTAAGGATGAGGGAAAGGACAAAGACCAGAGTAGGGATAGGGTAGATAGCCTGAAGAAGAGCCCAATGCATACAACCCTCATCGTGCTTTCTGTATTAGCATGCTGGTGAAAGTCCTACACATGCTTTTCAACCAGGTCAAGCCAAGCAGCTTTTCAAGACTCTTTGGAGAAACTCTAGGCACCTTTTCAGAAAAGACCCCAGTATGTAAGTTCCTGCAAGAACTCTAGGCTTCCAGTGGTTCTTCTAGTAAGAGTTTTTGAGGAATTTGAAGCAAGATGATACACAATATCTGAAGGACCCTGAATTGCCTAGAGGTTCTCAAGAGGTGAAAATTAAATTTTCGGCAGTGGCACTGCCGTCTAAGTGTCTAACCTTGTCTTGGTTCTTTTGGTCTGGTTCAAAAAGACCAGTTTAGGATTGACACTGTCCATATTGCTTTCACAAAGTTTGTTTGGAAGTGGACCAATACCTACCTTTCCATGAGGGCTCAGCCCGCTTGCTTGGTGTGCACATAAAAGGTTCGAGTATCAACGTTCAGAATTATTTGATCACACCAGGTTTTCTTTTAACCTAACCAAATCCGCCAAATGTAAACACGCCCTAAATATTATTCGACGGTGGAGTGAGCTTTTAACAGGTATTCCAGAAATAAGGGTTAACTCACTGTCATATAACCCCCTAATATATCTTCTGGTTAATGTGTCCAATAACCACAGCTCAGTCGATAATGAGCACACAAAACAAGTCTTTTTAACAGGAATCAAAATTGAAATACGTGCAAAGTACTGTAGTACCCCATACCTTTTTTGTTTAATGTCTAATTATGTGTGCATATCACCTCCTGTATTGCCTGACCTATGGGAGGTTTCAACACAGTCTCACCACCAGTTCGTATGTATTTTACGAGGTGCATAAATTCGTACAGCCTCACATGTAAGAATGTATACGATTTATTTAAACCCCAGTAGATGTAGGTCATTCTAACAAATCCATACGAATTGACAATTTGTATAATACATACAATTTAGCAAAAATCATATGAATGTGAACCAATTTGAACTAATTAACCACCTCGTAAAAAATTTAATTGTCATGAGATCGGGATCAGGTTTTGCTATTTTGCTTTCACATGCGTTCTAAGGTTTTATTTATTACATTATTAGAAAACATCTTGTTGAATATACATTTAAAATAAACATTGCTTCATGTTATCACCCCCCCCACACACACACACACCTCTGTAATAGGAAACATATGTGCTCTTTAAACATTTCAAGAATAACATGCTATGAGTCCTTGCATTCCATGAAAGTTATCTCAGTCTTTGAAACCAAAAGCTGAGGTTATCTGTTTGCTTATCAATAAACTTACCTGGGTATGTGGAGTAACCTGCTTTCTGGAAGCTGATTTCCTGAACACTCTGCCAACTGCCAATGGCCAGATAAATAGATAGCCCCGCCTCAAACTCACACTTTTGGTTGAGAGAGCATTGTTCTACGGGCGTCACAATGTTTACATCTTTCACTGGATTTAACCTGTTGGCTCACCTATAGTTGTCACTGTATGGCACGCTGGGATAAGTGAAATATTCGAACATTGAAAAATTAAATATACATCACCTTAACGTCCCTTTAAGACCTTAGATGTTTAGGACTGAAGAGCCATTAGAGTCAGCAGAACTCTTTGTGTAATGGAAAGTAATCTTGACTATTTTCCACAGCACACGCTGCTCTAATTCCAAGACTGCCTGCTGCTCTGCATGTTATTCCAACATCCTGTCTATTATTGCCTTAGCGGACTCCCTCTGTACACACACTCTTGTACACAACCTTACATTGTACAGTTATTTCTAGTCAAACTATGCATGTTAAAGGGATAGTTCACCCAAAAATGAAATTTCTGTGTGTTTCCAAACCTGACCTT
>JAUMHR010000075.1:2729342-2741983 GCA_032361145.1 Enteromius fasciolatus | reverse complement strand
CATTAATTTTTGTCTGAACTATCTCTGTCTAGTTGCATTAAATACATTTTCACATTGTATAAGTTGTGATGTCAAAAAGTAATACT
Organism: Enteromius fasciolatus; assembly: GCA_032361145.1. NCBI lineage: Eukaryota > Metazoa > Chordata > Actinopteri > Cypriniformes > Cyprinidae > Enteromius > Enteromius fasciolatus. The sequence goes on along the minus strand of JAUMHR010000075.1, from coordinate 2,741,897 downwards.
GTGATGCGTTACCACGTCAAGGCAATTTTCAAGCTTTATTTGGATATAACTGTTACATTTATTTTATATGGTAAAGCTAGACTATAACAAATTTGTTTCAAAAGAAATCACATGATGAAAATACCCCTGATATTTCCATGTGCTTTGATATGTACCCCAAGTACTAATCAATTATGAATGATTTTTCAGTGTTTCCAGGTCAGTTCGTGCTGAACTTCTAGTGTGTACAGGCACCAAAGAATCTATAATGGAAAGTTACAGCATGCTTTTAATTTGTATTTGTTGCGACTCATTCATTCAAGAGGTTAAAAGAATGGGCAGGAATTAGGTTGATTGCATGTAATAGCTGTTCTATTTTTGCATACAGAAACGCAAGCATGAATGCCTGAGCCTGTGACGGGGCCCACTGACTTTACTCTTACAGAGTAGCTAACGTTTTGGTCCCAGGGGTGGAAGATTTTATCCCAGCTGCTGTGAATTTAAACTAGGCCCTGGATAGATGTGAGAAACAAATCATGAAGAATAAGTGAAATCTTGTAAAACAGGTCTAAATGCTCGTGGAAATCACAGACTCAGACATATACACTGACAGGAAGAGCGCAGGAAGAATGAGCAGTTTTTCATTGTTCCTTTCTTGCTCGACAGGCAGGAAATATCTAAACGCGGGAATCTGAGAGACAATACTGGCTTTGCTAAGTGACTACACTATACACTTTATTAAAGGGACAGTTCAGTTAAAAAAGGAAGATTCAGTCAGGATGTACTCACAATCGTTTTTCTGTTAATGGGGTCCAGTGTTGTTTGACTTACTGTATGGACAAAAATATTTAAAACATTCCTTAAAGTATTGTTTTCAGAGAAAGCCCAAAAGTTTTGGAACAACATGAGGATCAGAATCAGGCAAATGATTTCTTTACTATTTTTTTTCTTCTCATTTCTATATCAGCTAGTGAATTCAATGAGCTGCAAAGCCCATGTTATATAAGCTGTTCATCCTGCAGCTTAAACTAACTTCTGCCATAAATCAGGTATGATGATTATGATTAATCAAGGATTTCGCTAATGGATTAGTGAATTGATATAGTGCTGGCTGAAAACATTATCCCAAAGATTAGGTTACTCAAATGTTTCTATAAATCTTGGGTGTAAAATGAGATTAATGTCTCATTGTTAATGATTTCTAATTGTTTACAGTTCAGTATAAACCTTTAAGAACACTCTTTAAAGTGGAGTAGGCCATAAAAATTAAGATAATTATAAGAAGCTATTATAATACGCAAATAGTTTACATATTTATTGATGTGTTGTACAATAAGGTCCAACCAGTCAAAAGTAAACTTCTCTATTATTTTTTAAATCACCCACACACACAAAAAAGGTATATTCTAAAATATTCTATTTTAAATATATTTAAATATACGCTATTCTATTTTGAATTTTTATTTTATTACTGTCTCAAATGTATACCCCATACTACAGTATATTGTAACAAGGGTTGTCCAACAACATGCCTCTTTAAAATGTATCCGCAAGCATAAAACCTAACATATTTGACCAGATTTTTACTTGTAGCTTCTAATTAAAGACATTTGTCCTGTCTATAGTAAACTCTTTGTAGTGTGTATTATCACAGGTCTTCTTAACATCAGGAGGGCTGTCTGAGAGTTTGAGTTAATGAGGGCTGAACAGAGGCCTGTGGTCTCTAATAGGATGGGAAACGCGTTCATTTTTTCCTTTGCTTGAACAGGAGGAGCGTTCGCGTCACCGCAGTCAGCTGTGCGCGCGCGTCTCGTGCTGCCTGCCTGCATGTCTCACTCAGGCGTGTTTATCTTCACTTCACCAGACACTACACAACTTTAAATTCTTCCAACTGTGAGATAAAACGCTGCTTTTCAACTGACCGACAGAAGAAGAGTAGAATACAACTCGAAGGAAACGGGTTAAGAAGAAAACAGGGCGGAGGAAGGAGTTTGGCGTGCTGGGCTGAGACGTAAGCACATTCTTTCACTTATTATATATCGCGCGTGCTTTTTACTTTACTTTTTTTTAACCGCTATATTGCAAAACCATGACGACGTTACAAAAAAACAAGTGCAGGACACGTGCAACTGTCGCAGTTTTTAGACAGTAATGCAGCAATGCGTTTAATAAGGAAAAATATAAGTGTGGAACGTCCTGAATCATAAACTAAATATCCTTTCTCTCTGGTTAAAATTAAAATATCTGCTTGCGTTTTCTCGAGTCAGAGCCGGTGAATGACTTGAAAGAGTCAGCTGAATTTTCTCTAGTCTAAACAGTTATGATTATTCCATTATACGTGGGTAAAAGATAAAATATAAGTTAAACTGTGTTTTCATCGTGTGAATGTTTACGTGGTAAATCACGGTTATACAGCAGTATTTTGGGTGTATCAAAGTCCGGGTGTGCCCGGTTTATCCAGCGGATGTGCAACTAGTCATCGTGTCAGCTCGGTCATTTCAGCAGAGGCCGTGGGACACTTCTAGTGCTTAACTTCTTTGGTTAGATAGTGGCTGAGGTTGGTGATTGAACGTTATCGTGTGAATGCTGATCTGATGAATCTGGAGGACAGGACGTACTGTGTAACCAGTCCCCCCCACCCCCAAATAAAAAAAGGAAATCGTCATCATTAATCATTTATTCATATCATGTTTACTTTTTCTAAAGTTTCTTCTGAAGCCATGCATAGATTTGTTTGAGAATCCGACCGAACTGGATGTTATTCCCTCCTGGTCTTGATCTGAATGTTCATGAGAGAAGATTTCGCTGCAGATCAGTGATTTGGGAGATTTAATTAAAAGAGAAAAGTCAAATAATTAAATAAAAAGTATTTTTCACATTCACAGAAGATCTGAATGCAAGATTGCATCCTATGTGAATGCTCCTCTACACTGCATGTGACAAAAATGCAAGTGACAGGTTTTTTGCTGTCTTGCAACATGGGTATTTCTGAAGATAGTTTCATAGTCAGTCAACCTCTTCATCTGAGGTGCCTAACATTTGAATACAAAGGGACAAAACTTGAAATGCAGTTGCATTATCCAACCATATTATATGAAAAATGTATGAGGTTTCAAACATTTGTAAATAATTAAAAACGTAAGAGCTTGTGTAAAATGAAAATTATTAAATTCATTGCAAAATTCAGTACAAACAAAAATGCTTTAGTGGTGAGTTTTTTGTCCCTTGATTTGTTTTTTTGTTTTTTTTTGGACAGCCAAAGTTCATCAAGGGCCAGCTTTGGACATTTCTGCTCTACAAAGAGACTTTTTAGAATAACAAATGAAACCGTGCATTGCACAGCTTGCTTTCTTTGTTAGATGGGGTGTGATACTGACATGTTGGGCTGCCTTGTCCAGTTTGTATTCCTGAATATGCCCTTAAGTACATTCCTCAGTGAAGACTCAGTGAGAACCAACTATGACACTGACGCTAGAGCTGTGTGTGTGTTGAGGTAGAAAATGCACTAACTGTCACTTGTTTGCTGTCAGACTTGATGTCTGTCATGTCCTCAGGCAAATGAAGCTCCTTGAGGTAATTCCAATACTGCTGTTGTGTAGAGTGAAACATGCAAGGAAACCAATATGAGAGTGAATCCTTTGACTTGAATTGGTCTAAAAGATTCATTAGTCTGTATCAAAATGATTTTTATCAAATGTGTCCACTAGGGGTGTAACAGTGCACATATTCATAGTGGGAAAAATGGTACAGGTGTCTTCTTTCTCTGAACTGTGAACTCAAATTGAGGTACAGTAAATAACACCCTCTCAGAAATAAAGGTATCAAAGCTGTCACTGGGGCGGTACCTTTTGAAAATATACATGTTTGTACCTAAAGGGTCAATTTTGGTACCATTAAGGTACATATTAATACTTGTACATATCTGAACCTAATAAGTGACCCCAGCTTTTGTACCTTTTATTTCTGAATTTTTGTGTACCCGTTACATCGCTAGAGATCAAATTGTATCAAAATGGTTGAGATTAGTATTAGAGTTTTTGCAGTTCATTTAATGTTTTTTAATGCACATATCTTCTATCCAGCTTTCTATTAATATGAGTTTATGTAGTTGGTGGTGTGTGTATAATAGTAGACCAATTCCAAAAATGTTGCTTTAAGTTACGGTTAAATTAAGAATACGCGTCATACTGCTGTCATTGCTTGACATCAACTGACAATTATTATTGCATGACTCTGCCTTTAAAATGACCATTTTAAAAAAGGATAATGAGCGACACCACTCACCGTATCACCTTCATTGTGTATAGTCATGTATTTAAGGAGTATCCTCTGTTCTATATTACCATCATTTTCTTTTCCCTAATTATATGTTAGCTGAACAACTGAATTCCCTGAGACACCCTGTCACACCCTCTGCATACTGGCAACACAAGGAAGACTTCATGTTACATAATTGCACTGAATCAGAGTGCTCTATCCAAGAAACCATTCAGACCAACAGATGGTGCTGTGCTCCACAATCTCTCTGGTCTCTTCAGCCAAAGAAAAGATTCAGTGAGAAAATCACATTGATTAGTTTAACAAATAAAACTAGAATGTCCTTTTGCATTTGAGTTTTAACAAACTAAAATACTAATTCTTCTGGTTAAGAGGCTTTCATTTATATATTTTTTTTCGTTTTTTATGCTCCAGCCTGAAGTAAACTTTACTGATTGCTTCTGGTAAAGCACAGCATGTGCAACAGATGTCAGACACCCAGAACATGGCCGTCTCACCACATGCCTGTACATATTTCCCTCAAAGGAGACTCTGACTCACTCATGAGGTCGTTGCCAGTAGGTTTGGTCAAACCTGTTTCCACTGTTTGACTTTTCAAGTTGGTCCTCGCTTTTTTGACCCTTGCTGCCCAGACTCCGAAGAATCCAGTTCCTTGAAAATGCATGCGCTCACGCTGTTTCTCCAACAAAAAGATGAAAACTGAGGAATTGCATCATGCATTAGTGGACATTAAGCCTGTAATTTTGTGGTTTCCCGCCCTTTTCTGTTCCTCTGTAATTTGCTGCAGAAATAGCACACACTGAGGGCATTGTGTGACAGCAAAACTAAATTCATCGCTGCCTGGAGACACGCAGAAAGGCTGTTTAAGTCTCTGCTGACTTTCTCTTTCTGAACTCACTGTCTTGTAGCATTAATTGTGAATGGCTTGAATGAGAGTGGTGGCAGCTGTCAGCTTTTCCTAATCCCACTGCTCACTTTGCTGAAATATTTCTACTGTAAGCTGCTTAAGCGAGGTGGTCGTGTTCAGTTTAGCCTCTTAACTAGAAGTTGCATACCTGGGTGTTTGCATGCCACCTGCGCACAAACACTTTGCGAATCATTGAAAGATTAAGACAACAGTGAGATTCCACTGTAAGTTTTGTGCAAATATTTATCTTGTGCGAAGGCCTACAGGAGCAATGCTTTTAGATATTAAAATGCATTGCATGAAAGATTTTATTAACTGATGTGGTCATGTTTGGTTTAGCCTCTTAACTAGAAGTCGCATACCTGGGTGTTTGCGTGTCACATACACTTAATACACGTAATTCATTGATCGATTGAGATAACAATGAAATTCCACTGAAAGTTGTGTGCAGTGAACTAGAGTTGCACCAAAAAGCATGCGTTCCATGTATGTTTTCATTGCACGGGATAACAAGATTATAATAAGCCGTTTGCATTTTAAGGAAAGAAAGCACAAGCATGTCTTTTAGCAAAATATGGTCTAGATGTATTGTTGCAAATAAAGATAGGATTGTTGTGATGCTTTCTAGTTGTTGAAAGTTAGTTCGTTGTTAATAACAATCTAGGTAATATCATTTGGATTTTGTAAACAAATTAATTCGCTTTTTGTATGTTTTAAGAAATGTCAGAATACTCGCCACTGTCTCACAAATTCTCACCATTATCTACCCAACAAACAAACTTTTTGATATGTGGGTGATTTACTACTTTAAAAATGCTACGGATGTATGGACCGGGAAAATGTCTCAGAATAAAAACCCTGTATTAGACACTTTAGCTATACTTACTGTAAAACATTCATTTAAAAAATAAAAAACAAATTATAACTTGTTTCTCATTTTTGTCTAGGCTTTGGTGTTGTTGTAAAACTGTATGATGTACTTGAGTGGAACACAAAAGAAGAAATTCTGATGCATGCACTTTCTTAATAAAGACTGTAAAGTGAAGCCTTCAAACTTTACAAAGGAAATAAACAGCACTGAATTATCAAAGGTCGCATTTTTATTGTAATTACATGGAATATGTGCTTGTTGTGCACTTCGTTTCAATCAGGAGAAACGTGTTTGGAAACATCTTTGTGAAGGCTTGTCAAGATATTGAGGCCATTTGTTTATACTGCCATACTCCAATATCCACCTTATTGCAGTTGTATTGTTTTATTCATAGCAACACTAGTCTTTGTGTTCACCCGTCATATAACTTCAAGTTTATTGCCTTTTTATTGATCAGCTCACCTATCGCATGGCATGCATAACACCAGTGACTGCAAACATCCATTAAAAGGCGTTTGCTTTTGGAAAAATTGAATCACAACATGGCAGGTATTTCCAATTGTTTACATGTTGCATATAATAACATTTGAGTGGAAATCTCATTCTTTTTTGGAATAAAAACCAACTTTGTCATTTAGCAATCTAATTCTGCATTGATTTGTTAAAACATAGATTGAGAAGTAACGGCTGTATAATTTTTAATGCAATGTCTTTCCAGTGTACTAGTTTTATGGTGGACAACTATAAAAGTTTCTAGTTGAAATGTATTGTGGCTGGTTAGTGTTTTGTTTCTCTTGTATAAGGTGGCCTTTTGCTGACCTTTTTCTTGCTTTGTCACGTAGACAGGTCAGGTTTTATCTTTATAAGGTCCTAGTGTTGCCATATCTTTGTTGTTTTATGATTTTTATTTTTCCTGCATTCCTGATCTGATTGTACCTTTAATTGGTTTGATCACAGACAGCTTTCTCTTACAGCTCTATAATAATGGTGTCAACCTGTTCCTAGAGGGTCACCGTCCTGCAGAATTTTGCTCCAGCTGGCCTAAGCGATACGGTGCAAAAAAAAAAATATTACAGTGAATTTTTGAAAAATTTTACAGTAAGTTTAATTTTTTTAATTTTTTAAGTTAAAAGGCTCCTAAGTGAAAGTTTCAGTCATTTTTCCTCAATAATATAAATATATTTTGAATGTTTCATTAAAATTAACAGTAGCATACATGTAAATCAAAACAACCACTCATATTAACACCTCATTACCATGGTAAAAATTTGATAACTTTACTGTTTTTCATTCAAATAACTAGAAATCATAGTCTAAATAAATACATTTAGCATAAATGCTTACCCCTTTAATACATTTAATCCACAATTATATAGTATAATTTGATATGAATATCCCGCATTTATGCTACAATGCCATGATGCAGTTGTAATGTTACTTCAGTTAATTCATAGTAAATGGTGATTATGACTGTGTTTTTGCACACAGTATTTTGGAGATAAATGCTCCATGCGGCCTGTTTCTTATGAGCAGAGCAGTTTTGTACTACTTTTGACATTATATTGAACATTTTTATTGGACCCTTAGCATTTTGAGAAAATTATATCACTATAATAATTGTTGTTTTATTGCCCAACTCTTAAACACACCTGAACCAAAGTAATTCAAGTCTTTAGACTCACAAGAAACGTTCAGGCAAGTGTGTTGTAGCTAAACTCTAGAGAGTATTGGCCCTTCAGGAACAGCATCAGACACCCTTGCTCTATTAAAAACATGCATTCCTCTGCAGTGAAAGTGAAAGTTTTTCCCACGTTGTACCAAGCTTCTTCTTATGAAATGTGTAATGTGCCATTTAGTCTTGTGAGCACTGACTACTTTATTGGTTAATTTGGTTAGAACAGACACTATTGTTGTTGGTTCTTGGTCTGAAGTATGTGACAGACAGGCTCCTAAACAGGGTAATGAACCAGAAGATGGTCTTTTGTTTGTCTGTGCGCATGCAGAGAACGTGACACCATTTTTTTGTAATCCCGAACTTCCAAAACAAGGATTCAATGATCGTTCATGACCACAAATCATACTTCAGCCTTCTTGAAGATCAATGCTGTCAGATCTTACTGTGAGCCTTTCCCTAAGTTGCCCGTTTCTGTATTATTTTCTGTTTGTTGTCAGAAGCACGATGGACTGGTTTGTAAGATGCCGTTCTGTGAGTTCATCTCTCCATGGCAACGACCAATCACGGACAGGCTTCTTTATCCACACATTTTTGAGTTGATTTTCTTCTTTTTGCATAGATGCAAACAGTTGTTACATCATCGCTAAGAGACGCTAAGCTCTCTGTGCTGCAGTGACAGATGGACACCATGAGAAAAGGGAGGGAGAAAGAGTAAAACGCGTTTTCTCTTTCAGCAGAGGTATGGGACTGGACTGCGACTGCTTGGAGTTTGCACAGTTTGGACCACAAACTGGGATAAGGACTATCAATGCCAGGTGTTATGACAGAAGGTGTGGACTGACCTGCGATCCTGAGACCGTAAAATATACAATAAAACTATTAGTGACGCAACAGGAGGAAAAGATTTGTTTGATATCAGCTTGTGCCGGTGGAGGTTATGACATTCGTGATTGCTCAGTCAATCAGATTTCCCTGGAATACACCTAGATTGTTATTCAGGTTAACCTTGGAAGTTCTCCAAAGAGGAGGAATGGATACGTGAAGAATAAGGACCCAACATTCAGAAGCTATTCCTGATTAGCCAACCAGTCATCTATTATTCCGCAAGTTTGCGTGTGTTTGCATTGGCTTACGTGAGCTTGTTTATCAGGGTGTGTCTTTATAGATGTGTCCAGGTAGGCTAAAATGGCTTTGTGGGGTTTAAAAGCAGGTGTGCATCAGTTGGCCCTCCCTCAGAATGGGAGATGAGAGCAGCCATCTCATTTGCTGATCAGATCACGGACAGATTATCAGCCTAAATGAGCATTAGAAGTCGTCGAGCTCTGGGGTGTATGAATACCATGCTCTGCGTGTGAACATGCCGTTGGTGGGAAAACGAGCACGAAGGCTTGCAGCTTTACTCGGGGCATTGCAATAGAACTGATATCACGACTGTAACTTCAACCAGAAGATAGTGTTCTCTGAAACAGGATCAGCCGGAATTACTTTTAAGGGATACTTCATCTCTTTTTCGGACTGAATGTGTTGTTAGACCTATTTGTGACTCTCTTAGTCAGCTCCGCTATGTATGTGCTGTGTACGCTGGTGTTGCTGTCTCTCCACAACCTGTTTAAGAGACCCAAAGTTGAGGAACCCTCTGAACCCAAGGCTATCGAGGGTCTCAAGCAGCACAGAGAAGATGTTGCCAAACTGGGACGCAAGAAGAGGAACAAGCACCACTTGCATGAAGGTTCTGGACCACTAGAGACCTCAAGAGTGTCTAGACATCATGACTTTGAGAGATGCTCAGAAGGACTCGGCAGAGCAAGTAAAAGAAGATCCATGCACCTGGATAATGCGCATGAGAGGAGAAAGAGAGCACAGGTGAGATTGAAAGCGGAGTTGTGTGAATATGTGAGGTTGATCTTTAGGTTTGCTGATAGATGCATGCCGATCACTGTCAAATTAGATTTATTTATTTAGCTGTTGTTTTTAATTGGTGGTTTTTAAATGGCTTCACATGTTATGTTGATGCAGAAAAACCTCCATTTAGTCAAAAATGCTCTCATTCATTTATTTATTGATTCCCTCTCATTATTTATGAGTGTTGTATTATTGAGTTAGCGAAACATCAGACTCTTTGCTGGTTGAAGGTTTAGGGCTCAGTTTCCTGTTCTTTGCACTGTTGGGAGTGTGTGAATTTCCGTGACTGCTGAATGTCTAGTAGAGCTATTTTAGGCAACTGGATGTGTTTCAAGAGGCTCTGTCGCTCATCCAATTGTTCTCAGCTGTTTTGTGCGATCGGCTGTTTTTAGACTAGTAATTCAGAAAGTGAAAGATTTGTACATTTCAGCGTGCTCTTTTTACAGAGTGTACAGTTCAGGGGGATTTTCATGTACCTGGAACAGTGTTTATCATCCTGTCCCTCTGCTGTCCCATTTCTAATGTTCTCTGCTGAACCATTTTAGCAGATAAAATCCTGAAAGGTTATGTAAGCAGTGGGTTAATCAGAGAGCTCCCTGTCCTCTTTAATCGTAACTTAATTCATACGGAACGGACTCAATCTACCATTGTTCCCTTCCCCTAATCCTGTTTGTGCTTTCACTTGTTGGATCAGCAGAAACCTGGCCTTGCTGGAATTGGTTTGAAAAAGTGCTTATTCCACCAGTAGCGTCAATTCTTGGAAAAAAATCTTTTTTTTTTACCCTTAGATAAAGGTTCCAAAGGTGGGTTCACTGCAATGCAATAAAATAAAAACTGAAACTAAAAATGTTACATGGATGTTAAAAGTAGAAACATTAGAAATAAAAGATGAAACGAAAGATTTAATTTTAAGAGTGCATGTTAAAACTTTCGCTGATGAATGTGATCTGTAATCCTCATATACCATATTTGTAATGTTACCTATATGTGAGCAAGTGGTGCAGTGTGACAAAACTAAAACAATCATAGAAAACACTCAGAATACTTTTGTTTAGCTACAGTAACTGAAGAGAGTGCCCAGCATCTTATCTTGATCTTATTAGTGTGGTATCTATCAGAAGCAACAAGGTTTAGTTTAAAGAATATTTTAAAGAATAAAAAAAAGTGTTTTGTCAGGTTAGATACAGTGAGTTTCAGGATGTCTAAGTTTACTTGACCACAACCAGTGATTAGAATGGCAGTATTGGATTATCATTAACAGGCTTGTCGTGTCAATACATGGAAAAACACCGAGCTGACACAGATTTGTCATCAAAGTTGGCCCTAAACTTTTAGGACCTTAATTAGTAAACTTTTAACAAACATAATAGTTCTACAGAACGCTAACAGCAGTTTTATCATGCTTTACTTGGTTTTACAATGTGCTGTATTTCATAATGCTGACTTGACCATATTATAATTTGTGCTCCGTGAAGAGCAACAGCTTTCAGTCTGTAGTGTTCAGCAGCCAGTTATTCATGTTCCACATGCCACATTCTCTGTACCAGTTCATGTTTGCGTTTGTAACCCAGTTACCTAGCATTGCCTGAGAGAGTTTGCTCTCATGGGAGCAGAAGAATGATGTCAGTGTAGTTGGTGAGAGGCCCGTCAATTAATACGCCACACAAATGAGTGAGCAATTTCACCCACTGTGACCGGCTTTAAAAAAAGTCATGGCTGTCAATACATACTGTAGAACATGATTTGTCAGAAAATGCTCAGATTTGTTTTTTTTTTATCTTTATAAACAGATTTTGTTTTTGTATGAGTTTAATTTGTTCAGCTACAGATTACTTTATATACATATTTACATATTTATACATATTTATATTTACACATCTATTTTTTTGTTCTGAGTTAAAATTCATTTTTGTATAGCAACTGATAGCATAACGAAGAAAATGTTTATTAAAAATAAAGCTTATGAAATTAAAACTAAGTAGTTTGGGTTTTCATTGCTGTACCTTAGAAATAAGCTGTCAAGACAATAATAAAAAAAAAACATTCTTTACATGTGGTGTGACCAACAAACAGATATTGTCATAGTGGAAACCAATGCTGACAATAATAGTTTTTTTCCAGGGCAGTAAGTTAATATTGGATCATTTGACTTTTTAATAAGGCAAGGTAAGCTCATATTAGCTCATATAATAATTATTTTAATTTTTTATTTAATGTTCTTGCTACAGTGTAATTATACATTTAATACGGAGTAATATTTATTAACTACATGTACTTACTAAATGGTTATGATTAGGGGTCACTTAGGGTTACTTGCATGTAATTACGCATAATAAGTTATTAATAAGTTGTTATAATAGTAAGTACATGTAACGTGTAACAAGGACAACTTGAAATACAGTGTTTCCAAAAGACCTTTTAAAAAATATATTTTAAAACATTTTTGAAAATTATACATACTTTCATATTCATACATTTTTAGTCACTGAACAAACTTTTCTTAAAAGTAGTATAGCTATAAAACTAACATGAAGCAAGCGTTAAACTACCAATGCATCTCCATTTTGCATTTTTATCACTAACAAAAAAGCATGAATTTGTGTACATCAGTTGGGCCACCAAGGCTGTGAGTTCAGATCGTTATAATATCCCTTCATAATGTCCTCAAATGCAAAGTAAATGCATAAACGCACTTGCCAAATGTATACATGTAAAATATGCCATTGTGCCAAATGGTAGGCGGATGTGGCACACAGCTCCACGCTACATTTGCATGCTGAAATATTTATTTCTGTGGCCAGGCGAGCGGCAGAGAGGGAGGAGGGAATTGTGGGGAAGGAGGGGAGAAGCGCGGGGGGCATGATGCGGCTCAGATTCCACCGTTACCAAGGAACAGAGACGGGAAGAACGGCGTTCGTGTCAGAACGAGATTGTGTGTGTGTG
>JAUMHR010000075.1:2709920-2721087 GCA_032361145.1 Enteromius fasciolatus | reverse complement strand
TCCGCCCCTTTCCTCCTGGATGCCTCAAGTGACTATTTCTTGGGGTTTCTTGTTTTGTTTTTGTTTTTTTATGTGTATGTGTGTATGGAGCCCTGTCTTTGCCCCACAACAATAAAGTGTAACTACTAATCAAAATTTTTCTAAATAAACTGATCTGGCTCACATCAGTCACATGACTGCCATTAACCAATGCTCGCTCGTGAGGGCAGAGCGTGCTTGTAACGAGCCAGGTACGGACTTCTGCACCCGGTGCATCATGTGTATTTCTTTAGAGTTTACTTATTTTGGTGTCATTTAAGCAAGACAGTTGCGTTTTTGTATTAGTGATGTTATGTGTGTTTGTTCAAGTTAGATTGGGGGGGGGGGGGGGGTTTTGTTCTTTTGCAGCTGTTTTATGTAAAAATGTACAGTTAGCGTCATGGAGAGAGATGTGTAGGGGAGTGACTTGATGATATTGCCATTCATTTGGTAAGTGTTACATATTAGATTCGTCATGAATGTGAGTTGCTGTTATTTAGCCTACTATCTGCCCCTTTTTTTATAACTTTGAGCACCCGCCCCGTTAAACGTCTCTGCACGGCCCTGTTGAAGAGTCACTGGAAAGTAATTTATTAAAAAGTGCACTAACATTATGATATGTGTAAAGAAAGTTTGTCAAGTGAGTTTGAGTGATTTATTCCAACCATTACACACAGTTGGTGAAACCAGCCCTTGTCCTTAGATATAACTGGATTTACATAACATGATCCACTGTTAGTTATTGAAGCATTTGGAGAACAGTCCTCCTCTCTTTGATCTCGAAGGGTGGATAAACATCTCTGAAAAAGACAATCTGGAGTGAGATTTGAGTGCGCTGGAGTGTCCTTTTCAGCATACCATGAGCACAGGAGAGATCCGATTGGTTGGAGATCACGTGTGGTGTGTCCTGATCTCTGCTTTTCAATGCATTGACGATGACTCTCAATACAAACAATAGTTTTGACATGGGATAGCTTTGTGTATGTGCTTCTCTAGATCTATCTGTGTTGAGCAGGCAGTGTTACCTGTGAAGGTGCAGTGATTTCCCAGTCTAACCAATCTCTGAAATATAGGATTTTAAGAGTGATTTTCATCTGAATGAGTTGGTATGTGCACATTTGTCCTGATATTCCAGGTTGAGTTATTTAGTTTGTTTTGCTGTTTCAGAATTTGTTCATAATTGTAATTTTTTTGTTTTCATGCTTTCTGCTCTCCTTTTTTCCTTCCTCATTCTTCATTTGTCTGCCTTCTCACCATTTCACCTGCACAGAAGGTTACTTTGTCCTGTTCCTGGACGTCTGCCTACGTAATTCCCTCTGATTCTTTCTTTGTGCTTAGCCATGAGCTACTTTGCGTCGTTCTGACGTCAACTATACAAAACACACTGTACTGCAATAAAGTCTCTCATGTTTATAGATCCACCCTGTTTGCGTAAATGTCTCTCTTAGAGGTTTTGTAGTCATCTGGATTTAATAAAGCTGTATCTAATGTAGTTTGTGGCAGTAGTCACTCGTGCTTTTTTTCTTGTAAAGTTAAAGCAATAGTTTAATTTTGCTTTCATTTGCTTTCATTCCAAACTTGTATGATTGTTTTTTTTGTTTTGTTTTTTAATCACATATTTTTGTAGCTGTCCTGGTAGTTCTTTGTTAAACCATAAAGAGATCAAAAAATAAAACAAATTGTAAAAAGAATATAAAGAATCTAAAATATTTGATGTCCTACTTCCATGCATGTGTGAAGTAGATTGAGTAAATTAAGGTTTTTATTAAGTTTATTTTATAAATGTTTTTGCTTCGAACAAACACTACTTCTAAGAAAATGTGTAAAAAATAAATAAATAAATAAATAAATAAAATCAGCCTATGCATTTCATTTCAGATATCCCTACCCCTTTCCTTTCTGAAAGTTTTTGTCCGGCTTGTCTGCTTTAGTGTTTCCCTCATAGTTCAGGTCATTTGAGGTTCTTTAGCACGGCTGGCACTCATGGTTTCTTGTGTGTTTGTGCAGACGCTGCAAGAAAGAGTTTGTGAGTTCCAGGCGCGTTTGCGCAGCGAAGACGCTGCAAAAAGACTCCTGCTACAGCGACTGCAGACACACGACCACCAGCTCAACCAAGACATTCACCAGAACGACGAACATTCGTCCATTAACCAAGAACCTCAAGAGCAGCTCAGACTGCATGACGGCCAGCTCAACCAAGCTGTGTCACCTACAGGTGTATATTTATATTTATATTTATATATATTTTTTTTTTTTTTCATTTTAATTAGTTTCCTTGTTACTGTGTTATTATACATTTAAGTACTGAGTAATAGTAATTAACTACAAGTACTATACACGTTATTAGAAATGTACGTTTTTCATTTTATAGTTACCACATTTATAATAAATATTTATTTCTTGTCTTGTTGTTGGTATGGTGGAATAAAAGTCATATGAGTTTGATATTAAATGTAGTAGGTTATGTACTTCCTTTAAAAAAAAAAACATTAAACATTAATAACAAACATTAATACAAATATTTTATTTTAATTAAAAAAAATTTTACTTTTTTATATATTTAATAATAAATATATTTTAATAAATATTTTATCTTGTGACCTAAAATTAGAATTTGCTTAATTGTCATGTGTGTGTGTTTGTAGGTGTGAGGATCTCTGGTGTTTTGACACAGAGGCCTGTGGATTTTCCCAGCGCTGTACAAGTGAGTAAAGTTCACTCACAGGAGCAACTTCAAAAAGACAAGGGAGAACATCTCTCTCTCATTACAGGGCTGCGCACACAGGTACGTTACACACAAACACACACACACAGAATAGGGCTCAGTTTTCAAGCCAGACTCACAAAAGCACCACCAGATCATTTACATTCCTCAGCCACCATGTATTGTGATCTTTTTATGCATTGATATTCATTGTTTCTGTCTGGTTAGATTAAAATAGATCGATACATCATGAGGGTGGATGCATGAAACTCACTGGCTCATGTTGTAAATATTTGACTGCTGAATGCTGTTGGTTTGCGGTTTTATAGGTCAAGGAGCTGGAGGAGAAACTAGTGGATCAGACGCAGGAGGTGGAGAGACTGCGCTCTGAGCTGGTGAGAGACTGGATTATTAGGGACAGGGAAGAGTTGTGGCACACTTGGTGCCATTGTATGAATCAGCCAATCCTGGTGGGCTAAAATCACTACACTCGTTTAAACTAGATTTCTATTGTTTAATAAAAAGCTCATGCTCCTGCAGGTTTACACTGACCTGTTTTAGTTTTATAATGGGAGGGGTAGGGAGTGTTAACCTGGTTATCTAGTTATGTTTTGATGATAGCAGAGGAATGTGTGCCTTTAGCTCTGGAACATTTACAATTGGCACTGATCTCAAATTCAAGATGGGTGTGGGTGTACTTAACTGTACTTTACAGCTTTGTCCCCCTAAGAAAGCTAAATATAATAAAACTTCACCCTCTTTTGTAAAAGTAATTAATATGTATTTATGTATTTTTAAAAAATTTGATTAATGCATTAAATAAAAACAAGGATGCATTAAATTGGTCTAAGAGTCTTTTTATTGATACAAAAGAATGTATCACTGTGCCACAAATTGTTAAACAGAAGAAATCAACATTAATCAAAAATATTAAAAGTACATTTTAATGCACGTCTAGCCGTTGATTATCCCTTATTTCATGTATTTCTACCCTGTGTATGTGTGTATATATAATAAGATATACAAATATTTATATATATACACACACACATCCAAAAAACAAAACAAAACTATATATATTTTTTGTATATATGTATATATACATACATACGTGTGTGTGTGTGTGTATGTATGTTTGTATGTACGCACGCACGCACGTACGTATGTATATACATATACACACATATACATGTGTGTGTGTGTGTGTGTGTGTATATATATATATATATAATATACATACATGCATATATTAAAATATATATTATATATATATATATAATATACATACATGCATATATTAAAATATATATTATATATATATAATTTGCCAATAGTAATTATAATCAGTACATAGAACTATTTGAAATCCTTAAGTAAATGTGTATGTGTGTGTCTAGGGGGCGACAGATCTGGAGAAACAGCTCGAGGTGCTGGAGAGTGAAAACCAGCGGCTCAAACAGGAGCTGAGGGCCAGTCAGACCCAGACCAGCTGCTCTACCAGCCAATACCCACACAGCCAGGTACTCACATAACCACAAAACACAGTCCGATTGGTTGTTTCTGTAATGAGATCATGATTACTTGATGCTATAAATGTTGTGTTTGACAGCTGTCCTCTCTCCTTCTGTGTCTGTCCCAGGATGTGGAGGCCCTCCACGGAGAGCTGTGTCGTAAGGACGAGGAATGCCGCGAGCGGGAGCGGAGACTGGCCGCGCTGGAGCAGCAGGTGCAGGAGAGGACAGGTGTTGTAGTTCAGCTGCAGAAGCAGCTGGAGGAGGCAGCGCAGCGCAGACACGAGCTCCAGCAGCAGCTTGAGGAGGCGTCACGTCTCAGGAGCCAGAGCGAGGAGCAGCTGACCTCACGACTTCAAGATGCTGAGGAGGCTCTGTCTCGCCAGGCTGCTCTGACACCACAGGTCAAGGTGAGAGTGGGCTAATGGGGCATTAGCTGTGTCTCATTTCAAAGAATAAATGACTGTTTGAGTCTAACACAGAATTTTCCAAATGAATCATTTCTCTGTATGTATTGCTCAGCCAAACACAAAGAGATGCCTTCAAAAACAAACAAAAGCTTAATTATTCAAATTTTTTACTGGTCGTGTAAATAAATGCTAACTAAGAGAAGATTCACTAATTGGCCCCAAAATGCAAACATGGCATCTGGTTTTATTTCCGTTTTTCCCTTAGTACGTTGTCCACTAAATGCATACTCTCTTCACTTTACAAAATCAAATACCCTGAGAATTCACAGGGTGCTCGCTGTAAGGAATGCACCAAATATATTGATTCTCTTCCTCTGGCCAAAACCAATATTCATTTCTCCTCGCGGTTTCTCTCTCTTCCTGCAGTACGTGACAAAGACGGTTGAAGTGGAGTCGGCTCAGTGTAAACAGGCTTTGATGGAGGCTCAGGCCCGTAACCAGGCGCTTCAGGAGCAGCTGAGCGTCCAGAGACAGCTCCTCAGAGAGCTGGAGCAGCAGCTGCACGAGTCCCAGAGAACCAGCAGTCAACTCCGCCAGCAGGTAACACACTCACTTCCTGTGTGTGCTGCTTTAGTGTCCAAATACTGCTCAGATCTGACCCTGTCTGTGGTGGTCTGTTGAGATCTGATCTCATGTTTTGGTGGAAGTAGTAAATAAATCATATGAAATCCTTCATATTTGTCTCCCTAATTTTATGTTTTCAGTTTTAAATTGCCTGATTTTTAATGAATAAATCTTTACCAATTTAATTAAAATTCAGAAATCTGTTAATTTTTATAAATGTGTTTTATTATTTAATACACATGTATAAAAAGGGTGGTAATCAAATAAATGCATCAAGATAACAACAATTAATCTTACATATTGCAAACCTCTGTTGTGCAACACTTCCAAAAAAGTTTTTCGCTTACAACATGAATGAAAAATGTATATATTGCATGATATTCCTTTAAAAAAACATTTAATAAACTGTATTACTGGTATCACTTTGAGAAGTACATTCTATTATACAGTAGTAATATATTTCTGTCAAAACGTCAAAAAATAGATTTTATTTTGGTTGGTTGTAGTGAAGGGCTCATAGTTATTTGTTTATCTGTTTATCAAATGACACGTTAAAGTAACTCTCAGAGCCGCTCTGGAGATGATGCCCATGTCCACATATAGCGAGACGACAGATGCTCAAAACTCCATAAGCGTCAGTATGTTTAGTAGATGAAACCGAATTCAACACTGAACATGCAGGCCTCATATTTGCATAGCAGTGTTTTGTGCTTGAACCTATTCTCAGACCCTAGTCCTTGATTGATTATTCAGCTCTACGTTTCACATTATACTGTAAATTCAGTATTTTTATGACTGGGCTCCTGATTCTGTCTGTGTGTTCTGCATGGTGGTGATCACAAGGCTCTAGTTTCAGGCCAGGGCAGGTTAACGGCTCTCTCTCTTCACTTGCATTGCAGCTGAGGACGGACCGTGGCCGTCTGTACGGCCTGCTCTCCAAGGCGGTGGGTGGGGGTAACAACGAGGTCACCCACAGGCTCTCCAAGGTTGGCCTGATTACTCTGCATGGGTCAAAGGTCAAAAATGTATCATGGGTCAGATTCCAACTGTGGTTATAGGAAGTGGTTTGCTGTGAGAAGAGTCTTTGTCCCGTTAGAAGCGCCATTCAAAAAAGCAGATTCCTGACTCATGCTCATTTTTGACCTGTGAAGCCCTGAAACTGTGCAGAGTAACTAGCTCTCATTCCCTTCAGGGATATAATTTATTCTACCTACACTAGTAATTCCATATAACTTACTGTGAATAGTCGATGTCACCCCCGTTGTGTTCTACGTATGTATTGATGGTGCGTGACCCCCAGATGCCCTTCCCATGTGTGACCAACAGCCCTCCACCCACCCTCAGGTCTTCTTTCACTTAACTAACTGCATTAGATCAGTCTAACTAATTACTCTGGTTAGCAGTCATGACTGGGTTTGTGTTATGTTGGTCAGATGTCAAGCTTTTTTATTAAAATAAGGTGGATCGTAGGAGATCTCTGTGCTCTTCTGAAGGTGGAAAGTAGTGGTCAGCTGGTATGTTTTTAGCTGATATATTAGGAAGCATAATGATCAATATAACACTGATATCACCGATATCAGATGGTTGTGTGATGTAATTCCAAACATTTTGTAGATTCACAAATATCTTGCATACATTTATTAACTTATAATAGCTGAACTTAAATACTTACTTTATATAGTAATTCTTGGTTATTTAATGCTATTGCAGTCATCTATCCAGTCTGGATAGGGTTACAGTTGAGGACTGTTTGGTTGTATACATTTTGCCTTTTCAGATGTTTGGATAACTGGTTTTCTCATGACATCTGAATAAGATGAAAATCAGTTTCTGTAAAAAGGCGTTTATGCTCACCGTGATCTTGATATAATTGAGTACAACCAACAAATCATGCAGTGTTTTGGCAATTTAACCTCTAAGTAAAAGCTCCTTTATATAACCTTATGTAATTCCTCATTTAAAACATTTACTGTTTGCATAGAACTTAGGGAGCTCAGTGACATAGGATTTTGTTGACCTTGGAGTCAGATGTGTTGACAGTGGTGTGTGTCTGTGCGTTAGATCCTGGTGTATGAGGGTGAGATGGAGAGAGCTCAGGGTCAGCTGGAGGCAGAGATGCAGAGTCTGGAGGAGGAGAAGAACAGAGTGATTGAGGAAGCTTTCATCCGAGCCGAGAGTGAGATGAAGGCCGTCCATGAGAACCTAGCAGGTGAGATGTGCGTTTAGTCCAGGTCACGTTTCGCCCCTCAAGTCAACATAAAAATAAGTAATTATATTGTTCTTAAAACTAAACTTTTCATGGGTTAGGCATGTTTTCCCCTCATATTCTTATTCCTTTGATGCAAAAAAGTAACACTTCTTGTTAAACATCTTACACACAGTAAATTATGCACAATTATAAGCAATTAACCATATCCTATAATTGTACATGTTGTTAATTATTATTACTCGATACTCAAACAAGTAAAACAACCAGGAAATATACTTCAGTTTAAGTATTTGTCATATCACAGTGCTGTTTGTATTGCTGTCTTATGTATTGCTTTATATAAAAGTTGTTGTTATGCCTTATTTTATTAGTGATTTTTAATATTGTACGGCAACTGTATTCGTGTAATATAAATGTTTGATGAATAATAAAAAAACCTTAATAAAATAATTAGCAGCTTTTAGCTGTTAATGTGGTGAAGCCGCTATATATATGCATACATAGATACATAAAGACATTTATTTATTTTTTTGTCTTAAGTCTATTATCTTGACAAAAAGTACTTCATTAGAAAGGTTAGAACATTTGAGAAAAATCTGACCTTTGTTTTGTTGTATGTGTCTTATAGTGACAATTTGACACAGTCCATTACTACAAAATGTATCCACTGAGAAAAAACATCCATGGGGCTTTTATTCCAAATGTGTGTTCATTTGGGTAAAAACCTGGATTCTTCACCCTAACCAGACTCAACATTGGGAATATTGGAAATGTAACTTTTAAAATAAAATCTGAAAATAAAAATGTAAATATAATGATCATAGATTTTAAGTAATGTCACAATACCAAAAAAAAAATTAAAGTTTTGTTTTAATGTCCAGTTCTCACTGTTAACAAAACACTAAATAGAATATAGTCATTTTTATAAGCACTAATAAGTTAATATTGAGAACGTGTTACCAAACTCTTCACGTTTCTCAAAAAGGCTTCAGTTTTTTTCTTCTTCTATGGTTAATTATTTCTCTTTGATTGTTGTGTAACAGGTGTGCGGATGAACCTCCTGACGCTGCAGCCGGCTCTGAGAACCCTCACCTGTGATTACAACTGTCTGAAGAGACAGGTGCAGGACTTCCCCTACATGCTGGAGAAAGCCATCACTGAGGCGAAGCAGGAGGTGAGAGCGGCACATACGAGCTCAAGACACATCAGCCTGACCGCAGCTCATCGGTCGTGTCTCTCTGTGATTACAGATCTGTCAGGTGATTGGAGAGGTGAGCAGCGCAAACCAAGAGCTGCTGCGCAAATACAAGCGGGAGATGAACCTGAGGAAGAAATGCCACAATGAACTGGTGCGCCTCAAAGGTGCGAATTGTGGGGAATTGTGTAGTTTGATACATATTATGTAGTTAGATCATCTAATTATAAAGATCTTATTTTTCAGGAAACATTCGTGTGTTGTGCCGTGTGCGTCCCGTATGTGCCGGAGAAACAGATGCTGCTGACACCAAAAACATAGTGACCTTTGACCCTGATGATGATGCTGTTCTCCTCTTGTCAAATAAGGGCAAGCTCATGACCTTTGAACTTGACAAAGTCTTTCCCACTCAGGCCACTCAGGAGGAGGTAGGTTTTCTCCTACAGTTGTGTTTCCTGTATCAGTGATTAAATCACAGTCTTGTAATTACATCCGTTATTATACACTTTCTTGTGATTGCGCAGGTGTTCCAGGAAGTGCAGTCTCTGGTCACTTCCTGTATTGATGGCTTTAACGTATGCATTTTTGCCTATGGGCAGACCGGCTCTGGAAAGACCTATACCATGGAGGTATATCACATGTTGCCAAATTTTACCCTGGAACAAAAAAAAAGTAACTCTATAGTATATTCTACTAAAATAGGTCAAATTTGTTATGCATTACATGTACTTGCAAAACAAATTTATATATATATTTCTATAGAGAGAGAGAAAATATTTATGTAGGTTGTAATATTACATTAAAACCATATTTTTGTCTGTCCCTGTCAAATATGTGCAATTTGTTTGTTTAGAATCACACTAAAACACTAATATTGTGATTATAGCAAAATAGCATTATTAAAATAATTTTTCTATTTGAATTCATGTTAAATTTTAATTTATTCCCGTGATCAAGGTTGAATTTTTAACGTCAGTGTTACACGATCCTTCAGAAATAAATTAATATTAATTAATTTAAAAATTAATTAGAAATATTAATATCAATATAATAGTTATAAATGGCTTTTAACGATAATATCATTTTTTGGTTAGTAGTGTAGTTCAGTAGCACTGTTAAATGTAATCTTTTTTTTTTTTTTTTTTTTAAATGAATATCAGTCGTTCAAACTCTTAAGCATTTTTATGTTATTTACATTTAAAAGCAAGTTTAATTAATTTCTTTAAACAAAAAAGATAAAACATGTTGGTTATGTAATTTTGGGGTCAGTCTCTCATGTGTGTGTTTCATCCAGGGTGTCCCTGAAAACCCTGGCATTAACCAGCGTGCTTTGCGGCTGCTCTTCTCTGAAGTGTCTGAGAAAAAGCCTGACTGGGACTACAAGATCACCGTCAGCGTGGTGGAGATCTACAATGAGACACTTCGGTGAGAAAAACGGACACAAGTAGAGCTGCACAGTGACAGCAGAAGAGAGAGATGGTGATCAAATGCTCTACAGGAGCTGTTTCAATGTGACGGCCTCATAAGAGCAGCATATTCAGCACTCCTTTATATAGTTGTCCCAGTATGTTCACAGTGAAGTGTGTTTGTGTGTGTGACGGTCAGCAGTTATGTAAAAACAGATTAGATTTAAAATCTCTCAGGCCAAGACATAAACAGATCACACGTCACGCATTTCCCCCTGCGCTGTCTGCTCGCTCATCCTGTCCCTCACTTTTCCTGCCGTGTTGTGTAACTCAAACAGATGTGCATAGGTTCTGATTCAGCTTGCTGCGTAATGATAATCTGTGCCCCACTTTAAGTTTTGCACATTCCTTAATGTCAACAGATGACTTGAATTAATTTGTATTCATCCGATTCTAACAGAAACCTGTTGGGCGACAATCCCAACGAGAAGCTGGATATAAAGATGTGTCCAGACGGCAGTGGACAGCTGTATGTGCCGGGACTCACAGAGTTCACGGTGGAGAGCGTGGAGGACATTAACAAGGTGAAGCTCAGGCTGCCTGTCGTCACGCTTCAGCGCCAGCTTTGTGAACTTGAATATCACCACTATTAGATTTTAAACAAAGTTCTCTTGTTAGTTCAGTTTGTCTTTCGTCAGACTGAATAAAGCAGATCCATTGCTACTTCACTCTGAAAACTGTGAAAAAAGTACATTTTTACTACTTAAATATATAATTTCTCTTAAAATAATTTCTCTTACTTTATTTAAAACCTGTTGTCATATTGAATATGCAAATGTCTAAGGCCTCAAAATTACTACTGTCTTTTTTCATCTGATTGTTTTTTTTTGTTTGTTTTTTTTATATTTTTGGGTGAACAAAAGGCCTTTTAGTATAATTGTAAAACGTACTCATTCGGGCCATGATACACATCTGAAATTAATGGTTTTTATTAAGTACATTTATAGTAAGCATAACTTCAATGTTATATTATCAAAGTAATATTTCCATATTTCCACTATTATCCATATTTATTTTTATTCTTTATTTT
>JAUMHR010000075.1:2663873-2676756 GCA_032361145.1 Enteromius fasciolatus | reverse complement strand
ATTTTTTAATTACAAAATAATTAGTTTTACTCTTAAACACAGTATTTTTGTTTGAATAATAAAGACACAAAAATAACCCCATAGATTTGAGGGGTTAGTGACTTCCATACCTAAAAAAAGCATATTTTCCAGTCACTGTTATGTAGAATGATCGTAAGAACAGCTAAAAGGCTTCCTACCAGTGACCATTCTACACAGACCGTAACATCTAGCACAGTTTTATCATATGTAGAATGTAAAATGTTTTAATACAAGTATTTCAGTCAAGTGTAATTTATGCAATATTTATAAACCTTTAACCCTGGGGAAATCAATCAGTAGCCTAAAGAAATTCAGGCAGAATGGATAGAAATTTAGCATGAGTGGAATTAAGAAAACAGTCCCTTGCATTGCTCTAATACAAAACCACAATGTAGGGCGACTGTACACAGTATTATTATCTTACAGTCACTCATATTATCACTGAAATACTGTGATAAAAGTCGTATATAAACAACATTATTACATTGATGTCTATGGCTGTGATTAAAACAGACCAAATTACCTTTTGAAAGTAACTGGCACTTGAAATAATGGTTGATTGTGTGTCGATTACATAGTTGGTGGGTGGAAACTGTTAAAAATATATATTTGTCACTGAATCATTAATTCAGGAGATTCATTATAAAATGCTAATAAAATAATAAATTAACAAATGCTGATTCTGATTCATCCTCTAGTGAAACAACTGAGGTATTTATGAGTCATTGAATCATTTATTAAAATAACTTTTTCATAATGTTAAAAATTGTTATATATATATATATATATATATAAACCAATAGTGTCTAATGAATACTTGTACCTAATGAATAGCTAGTATTTAATGAAAAGTAATAGTATTTAATACTAGTAATGTAATTGATGTGGAATTGTTGAAATCTGAATGATAGATATCCATAGAATTCAATGCTAGTAACAGTAAAATAGTTAGTAAGATTTCAATACACCTCTCTTCAATATCTAATAAATATGAACTAGTATCTAAAAAGAAAATACTAGCAGCTAAAGACTAGTGCTTAATGGAATATATACTGGTTAGCTAAGTCTGGTTAGCCTTAATAGTCATTGCAAATAAATAAATACCAGTAGCATTTAAATAGATACTAGGTTTCAAAGTAAATGTTAAAAGAGCTTGCCATAGTACGCCTCTAAACAGTGTCCAGACCCCTGCTGAAATAGTGCAGCCTATTACTGTTCAATTAGCACCAGTCTCCAGGAGGAGCGCAAATACATCACTGCTGTTAAACTGGGGACTTTTCCTGGCTGAGGATCATTTGGGTGAGGCAGAAGAGGAGTTGCCTTCCCCAGAAAGCATAGATATGAGGTGATCAGGTTATAAAGTGATGAGGTTTGTCTGTGCTGCTTGATGTGTTCTACAAAATGTATTTGTTTTTTGCGGTCTCCATGGAGCAAGTCATCTAATCAGCTGCATGGTAATGCAATGAGAGTCTTGTTGATATATGACATGAACATACATATAGCTCTGGTGAATGTTTATTATAGTTACAGACACATGCTTCTGTACATTACAAACATGCAGTCTGTAATTATATCCTGTACTTCTCAAGGGTCAGGGACAGAGCTTTAGTCTCTATGTGTACAATCTAAATTTAAGATGTCAGCTGAAGTCTGAAAACTGGGGGGGGGATACTTGCATAACTATGCATAAGTTATGTTACGTTTCCACTGGTGTTCTCTGTTGTTTAACAAAATATAAATATAAGTAATATAAATATATTTTATATATATATATATATATATATATATACATACAATATTATCTTAGTGATATTAAAATCATAGATTCAGGCAAGAGTAAACTAAAATATTAAGTTAAAAGTATTTTTCAGGAAATAATTCATTAGCCTACTTGTTGTTAATTAAAACAAATAATATTAAGTCTTTTTTTCTATTTCATTTTATAAAATGTTTTGAATCTTCATCACACGATTATGAAAATTAAATCAAACATTTGGTTATTCAAAGCTTTTAGCCACAAGAACTGTAGACAGCTAGTTTTAAATGCCATCTAGTGGTTAATAAAAGTAACATCCACCTGTGGCTGAAATGATTTTAAGGGATAATTCACCCAAAAAGAAAAGAAAACAAAATGGAAAATCTGTCTTCTTTTACTCAGCCTCAAGCTATACCATTCCTGTATGATTTTCTTTCTTCTGCAGAACACGAAAGAAGACATTTCAGCAATATGTGTGTAACCAAAAAGTTGATGGTCTCTGTTAACTTCATTTGAATCCTTTCTAAATACTGTGGCAGCCAAATCATATTCTTGTCTCTTGTTTTTATAAAATATAATAATGTCTTAACAAGAAGACAAAACATATTTAATAAAGTTAAAATCAAAAAATTTAAAAAACTTACAAACATCCCGAGTATAAAAAGTAGCCTAAACCTCATTTACCCCGTTTATAATAGCGTAGCCTATCTGAAAGCAAGCATGCAGTGTCGCGTGGGAGTGAATTAAGAATCCTACTATGGCCAAACCAAAATGACTAAATATTTGACGTTATGAGAGGATACAGTGACGTCGACGTTACATACATTTGAAAAGCTTTAGAATTGTCTCATTTTTGTGAACATTGTAAATCAATAAAAAAAAACTGTTACAATACAAAAATACAAAATAATAATAATAAAAAAGAAAAAAAAGTTAGAACAACATCTGACTTTGGGCGAAGCAGGTAGGCGTTCTACGCAAACGTCATGTGACGTAATGAATATTCATGAGCTCATCCCTCTCCGTAGTAGGTTTCGGTGAAATCGGGATTTGTTCTCGTCCTGCTCTCACTCTAGGTAATGCGAATTGATTATTCAGGTCTGAGCAGGTGTTTCCCAATTCAGGGAGGTTTTTTTTTGTGTTGTAAACAGAAACTGTCATTTACGGGAACACAACACATCGGCATTTCGTCCGAAACATGAATGTCTTCAGGTGCTCTCTGGAAATTAATTAAAGTTGAACGCTAATCTCTGGAAATATAAACTAGCATTGAAAGGTAAGTAATTCGATAACGTTAGCTTCCTTCTCATTCTTTCGATTTCGACCCGAATCCGAGGCCTTTTTCTTATCAAAGTCCGATTTGGTTCATTCAAGTTAAAACTAACACTGGAAATAACTACTGAAACAATTGTAACTGTTATTAATGGATTGTTTCGCTTTTTCCTGAAATAACACAATGTGGGTGTGTGTTTGAGGAATTTTGTCCTTTTCTCCCGCAGTTGACTAGAAATGCTCATATTTGTCCTCCTGCTGTGTCATTTCACTTTATGTGGACACTGTGCGTGTGTGAGAAAAACCCAAATAGCAGCAGATCAAGACAGCAAAGGTGAGCAATACTTCTAAACATTTACATGTTGTTTTTAAACTCAATAATGAAAGCACATACTCTTATCATAATATAATATATGTGTATGTTTATGAGACTTATTATAAGGGCAGTGATATCCATTACTTCAGTTAATTGTATTATATATTTCTATAATATATTTATCAGTTAGTAGTATTTGTGTTATGTGTATTTCAATAACATTACTTTGTATTATTGGGGTGAAACCGTATTTCCTGTCACATTTTACCTTTTTTTGGTGCCTTGTAGTGTTTGTTGTGGACCAGGAGGCTAACACATTTTTAGGACGCCACCTGTTGTTCAACCGCTTCGACTTCGAGGTCTTCACCCCAGGTAATCTAGAACGGGAGTGTTACGAGGAGATATGCAATTACGAGGAGGCCCGAGAAGTCTTCGAGAATATCCCTGATACAGTTGAGTAATCCCGTTATTATTCTTGACTAATGAATTTTATTCATTACACAGGCTGTGACAACCACTCCTAGTTAAAGCACATTGTCGTGTACTTGCCCATGGGTTGGATTTGGGCAGACAAAACTCATTTTTAGGCAGTATAAATAAGGATGATTATTAAAAAGTGTGTTTGGAGCGACACACTCCCTGCACTCCCAACATCTGATTATCAGTGCTTAACAAACACCCATTTGTTAATTTCATGCTGGACATTAATTTAATTGGCCTTTTGCTTTGACAGAATAACTTTTGGAGGACGTACACAGAGGGTGAGTTTTTATCATGCATACACTTAAATGATTTAGCCTTAACAGAAACAGCAAGGAAAAAACACACTGAAATCTTTTCATCTTCTCAGTCAAATGAAAGAAACCTGTTCATCCAGAGTTTTTAGCATTGAATATTCCCAGGTCACTGCAGTTCCACTTCTTTTTAAACCTCTTTTTCATTGAGTTATTGTTTTTTTTGTTGTTTGTGAAGTCTTTTACATGTACACTACCAGTAATATGCTTAGAATTAAGATTATTCGAATGTTTTTAAAAGACGTCTCTGAAGCCTCATCAAGATTACTTCAATTTAATAAAAAATACAGTTGTATTGTGAGATATTATTACAGTTTAAAATGACTATATATGGTTTTAATGTAACATATTAAAGTTATGCAAAGCTAAATTTTAGCATAATTTCTCCAGTCTTCAGTGTCACATGACCCCTCAGAATATATTCTATAATGCTGATTTGCATAATATTTTTGTGGACACCTTGATACACTGCCATTCCCAATTTTTCCCAAAGTTTTTTTGGGAAAAAAAAGAAAAGAATACTTCTATACAGCAAAGTTTAATTGATTATAATTGATTATAATTTAGAAACATTAATAATGTTACAAAACAATTATGCTGTACTTTACTACTTTTGTACTTCATCAAATAATCCTAAAAATTGTATCACAATCTCAAAATATTAAAGGGGAAAAACTGTTGTTGAATTATAATTTTAAAAACAATTGACAATAGCATATGAGAATGATTTCTGAAGGACTAACGGCTGCAGAAAATTTAGCTTAGACTTAAATTATGCTTGAATAAATGACAATTATAGTATACAGTTCTAAACTGTAATGACGTTTCAAAATATTACTGTTATGGTATTGTTATAAACAAACAAATGCATTAAAGAAACATGACAAATTTAAAATATTTCAAACTTGTGAGCAGTAGCGTATGTA
The DNA here is from genome assembly GCA_032361145.1 of Enteromius fasciolatus. NCBI lineage: Eukaryota > Metazoa > Chordata > Actinopteri > Cypriniformes > Cyprinidae > Enteromius > Enteromius fasciolatus. The sequence continues at coordinate 2,671,671 of JAUMHR010000075.1, read as the reverse complement.
CTAACTTATATTATTTCTAAGAATCCATGTAAATAACACAAATAACAATTTTACATTTCTTTTATTATTTGATTTTTGATAACCATGTCCGCCTGTATTCCTAGAAAAGGGTCAGTCCCCATCAAAAGTTGATGTCACAGCATTGCTGGTGGGCATCATCTCCGCTGGAGTCTTTGTTGTAATAGTTGGCCTCCTTATCTGGTACTTCTGCCAGGGGAGGAATAAAGACCATGGCTTCCGAGGGTAAGGCTCTTTTCAATAACGAGTGTGCAGCATGTGTTGAGAATTACCCGAAGAGTTTGGGATTTACTACAGGGACCAGAGACCGATTGCACTGTTTTGCCTTTTAAATGTAGTTCCATCAGACGCCGATCCAATCGAAGCAATGCCTCTGTGATCATTCGGAGACTGGAGGAGGTCTCTCTGCATCCTATTCCTCACACAGGCTCCGATGCCAGCCCAGATGCTCATGGTTTACCTTCTTACGAACAGGCCATCGCCATTACTGGACCACATGATGCCCCACCTCCACCATATCCTGGGTACCAACACTCCTTTTCATTTGATCTATGCACTTATGTAAACTTTAATTCATTTTATCACACCTTTATAATGTCATTTAGTTGCTTGTTACCACCCATTTAATGTTTCTTCAAAATAATAATAATAATAATAACAATTTAAGGTGTGTTAATTGTCAAAACAGGCAGAGTTTTGCTCAAGAGTAGTGTTGTAATCACTTTGAAAGGAGTTGTCTTTACCCATCCTCAGGTTATCCAAGATGCAGATGAATTAGTTTCTTACATCACTTACTAAAGAATGAATCATTAGTGAATGGGTGCCAACATCACGATAATCCACGCCACACCAGTCTATCAATTAATGTCTTGTAAAGTGAAAGGATGTGTGTTTGTGACGAACAAATCCATCATTAAAGCATCTTAATTTCAAACTTTTACTTCTGATCAAAATATAAATCCATACTCTATTCATCTAGTGAATATGCTCTATTCATCTAGCTATTTTGCCTGTAAATGGTGATTGATCTGTGCATATTCCTCTCTTATTCATAAGAGACACTTTCTGATTAGAGAAAGCAAGTTTGAAACATTTTAAGATGGTAACTAACTGATGGATTTGAGTGTGTGGATTACTGTGATGTTTTTATCCGCTGTTTGGACTCTCATTCTGACGGCACCCACTCACTGCATGAGTGAGCAACTGATGGGATGCTACACTTCTCCAATTCTAATGAAGATACTAACTCCACTGCATCTTGGGTGGCCTGAACAAGAGGAAAATCTAGCAAATTGTTGAAGGTTGCTGCCTGTTTTAAAATATATTCAACATGAGCATTAATCTAAGTTGCAATTTAGTTTTTATAGGATAATTAACCATGTTAAAGTGGTCACACATCTAATTCCACACATCTAATATCTGTCCGCAGTTCCAGGCCAGGCACCATCCGACGATAACCATATCATCATTTTCCAAACTGAATCAGGATGGACTAAACCACTTTTTCTTGACTATGAACTGAAAATGTGTTAAACCAAAGGCATCATGGAATAAACCACTAATATAACGCTGCATTGCAGCTTTTTGTCTTATTAGGCAATGATTAAAATCACTGAACATTTCTGGATCGTGTAGATAGTTAGAGCTTAAACCCAATCACCATTTTTATTCTTATAATAGTTCTTTGTAACAGTGTGTATTTATAACTATAACCACTGAAAACCAGTTTTATATTATTAATTGTTAACCGAGAGACAGATTATAATGTTTTATTTAATATGGTGGGCTTTTATGAAGGACAAATCATTTTATCCTGTTTCAGTATGCTATAGTCCATTTTAACGATCTAGTGTGACTTTAAATTGGTGTATTTTCAGTATTTGGTGTATATTTGTGAGAACATATTCTGTGATCGGCACACCAGAAACAAGATTACCTCCTCTAACGTCATGGCACTTCTGTCAGTCTGTGTTGTTTGCACCAAGCCTTGTGCATATAGATAAACTAATTCTGTTGCTTTCATCTTATTTAGGGATTTCGTTTCATTCTACTGGAGTGAACATCCCGCTTTAAAGGGCATTTCGCCAATAGGTTGATACTGTACAGGTGTGTAGAGGCCGAAGCATCCCTTTTGATGCCTTTTAAATGATAATGTCTGGGCTCTAGTGTTATCATCATAGGGACGTTAATAGACTTTATAATAAACTTTCTTCTTTGTTTGAATATTTGTGTATATTAGTGTGGTCTTTTGGTGGAAGATGAAAATGCTTGGCACAGTAATCACTAAAGCTAATACACCAAATAACTTTTGGTACGATGATAATACAATTTCAAGGTCTATGGAGGGCCAGATATTGTTTGCAAATGTTAGGTTAATGTGTGTTGATTATGAAAGTGTTGAGTAACTTAAAATCCCACACACGTTTGTGTAGTTTTATTTACACTACTGGTGAAAACATTTAATGATTGGGAAGTTTTTAAAAAGAAGTTGCTGGCTTGCTGCCTGATATTTTTGTGGATGCTGTGATGCATTTCATTACAATAATAAATGTTTTAAAATATTATAACCATATTTACTGTCTATTTTGATCAGGTAACCATGCTTACTGAATAAAAGTATTATTGTCTTTCTTTTTTTAAATCAATCTTACTCCAAACCTTTGAATGATAGCACATCACAGTGTTAACAAACATATTAAGCTGTAAAACCTACATTGATAATAGTTATAATGTTTCTTAAGAGGAAAATCAGCATATTAGAATGATTCCTGAAATGCCGTGACACTAAATATGTAAAATACTGTACATATGCTAAAAATACAGCTCTGCAAGCACAGAAAGAAATTACATTGTACAGTACATTCAGACATAAAAGTTATTTTAAATTGTAATAATTAGTGTTTTTTCATAAAGTAAGTGCAGCCTTGCTGAGCATAAGAGACCTTTTTCAAGCAATCATAATGAATTGGACCGCTAGTGTTCATTCTTCAGTATATTTGGACAATTTAGACACATAAAAATATAAATAACGATTACACAGAATTTTTAAACATTTGTTTTACAGGAAATATAGCACTAGTATAAACCAATATACAAACCAATATAGCCAGATACAGTCAAAAAATTGTGATGCGTTGTGGTTGTCTGTGGCTAATCCACTTCAATAGTACAACAAAAATTGTGGACCGCATCAAATCTTCAAAAACATACCAAAAAGTCATATTTTTGTTTATATCCTACCCCTTACACCCTGTTTTATGCACTCTATGGTAGATATATAAGAAATAGTCCTGAGACACAAGAAAAATCATTTGATATTTCACTAGCTAATACAATGGCATTATGATATCTTCTTGTGGCCACCGTGTGTGTATGTTTTGCAGTTCTCTAACTCTCCTCAGAAGATTACTAAAATGGATATTTGGGGCATATGTTAATCTGTCGTAGAACAAATTGAAAAGTAGGAGGCATCTGCGCGCGTGCATGTTTGCGTGAAGAGAGAGATGGGGGGGGAGAAAAGCAAAAAAAAAAAAAAACTCATCTAAAGTTTGTCGGAAGTGAATGTTAGGGAGAAAACGCCAATATGGGGACTTGAGGCAGCAGCGCGTCTGTGTCTCTGTGATTGTGTTTGGGGGCCACGAGCAGCGATTCTCACCCTGCGCTTAAACCACAGCACAAATCACCCGTCAGACCCCCGGGACCAGCGCTCGGATCACCGCAGGACACGCAACGTTTGAGGAATATGGGATTTTCTCACGCTCGGATGAATGTGTAGCTGCATCGGGGGACGCGCGTCATTCCCGATCCAAGGCGGATGATGGAGAGGAATTACCCGAGCCCCAGCTTCACAGAGCCGGTCAGCGCGGCGGCTCAGAGCGCGGCCTGGGCCTACAAACCCAGGTACGAGGGGCGGGTCGCCTCCCGACGAAAACTCCGGTGATGGAAGGCCTAGCGATACACATACGCATACACACACGTAAAAGTGTCAAGACGCATATAAAGCTAGTTTTAATGGAGTTAATGCGTTTGTAGCTGCGTAGTTACACACCGCGATGATGTTTGTACATCTGCTCATAATCACTGATCACCTTTAAACCCGAACTGCACTTAAACACTTATGCGTAATTATTCTTTTTGGTGTATGTTTTGCCTATGAATCATCCGAAAGCGCAGGATAAGGACTGTGTCAGCTTGCTCTCTCATATATGATCTTGTACAGCAGTCACAGGGTGTTTGCAGACGTTGAGGAGGTTTGTAAACAATTGATCGATCAGTGTTGCAGAAGGGCCACGTGTCTGCAACTTTACACAAAGTGTCTTATTTAGTTCTTTCCGTCACTGATTTTCTTTAACCTTACACACGCGTGGCACTAGTGCATCATGTTTATATGCATTAATTGCCTTCCTTTAACAGGCAACGATGTCAGATGTACACTTATTTATGCAGCATAGCATACTAAAATTGCATTAAAAACAAAACATGGTTGCCAGAACACTAGTGCATGTGTCTGATTGTGGTCAGGTGAGAAACCTCTGGTAGACACATTTTAACTGACCCAATTAGGTAGTTTAGCGATTTTTATTTTTGGAAATTCCCATGAAATATGTGCTGCATAGAGCCATATATAATTCCTAATGCATATTGTGATGTGTTGCATTTCTCATGCCTAAATCATTTATATACGTCAAAACACATGACATGACACATCAGCCCTGAAACTATTAAAAGATAAACATGTAGTGTATTATAACTGATTATAATAATGAGCACTTAAAATGCAGCTGGTTATGTTATATAATCCTGCTTGTATTGTGTGTTATCTTGTCAGAAATGAGCACCAGGTGGTTAGCCAGTCATAACAAGAGACGGTTAGTTAATTGCAAATAATTGCACGAGTACTTCTGTTCACTCAATTGCAAAAATCATAGTTCCCATCTTTTAGCTTATGGTTTGGCTGAAATTTGATTGGTGTCAGCAAATTGCAGAAATCAGAGGCTCTAATTTACCTTTATAGCAATCAGGAATGATCATTTGTAATGTACTTTAAGAATATAGGATACGTATACATGCATTTAAGCTCCCGTTTGCTTGATTGGGTATGTCAGCATTCGTAGTGAGCCTTGGAGTCAGTTTAGTAGATGCATTTTTGGTAACTTTTGAACTTAATTCTATGTATAGACTGAACATTTATACACAGTACAATTCATAGCTTTCAGTCACGTGACTGGCTCAAAGACCTGGAGGGCAAAACATCCATAGAGCTGCAGCACGAGCCCGTCAGTTTTCCATCTGTTTCACAGCCGCAAATTTAAAAAATAAAACAGAGGTATGTGAACAAGATACAAATTTTTGGCCATTTTCAGTCTATGATAGGCACCTGCGGCAATACTGCAGTCATTAAACAGTGCAACAAAACCAAAAACAGTTAAAGTGGCAAAAAATAAATAAATTATACAATAGTATTAAAGTATCAGTAATCTCTGTTAATGATGCATAGTTGTGCATCATTTATCTTCTGGCTTGATCTGCTTGCCTGTATACATTCTCAATAAGGTGAATTTTAATATCTGTGTTTTACTACATTACTACTAAATGCAAACTGTGTAAACATAACTGGTGGAGCAGAGCTTTGTTTTTGCCCCCCACGAGGCGTTCCTATAAGGGTGTGACGTGTCACGTGAAAACTGTCCATAGTAGATTTAACATCAAAATTTAAATCATGCTTTAATGTACCCTTCTCACTTTAAACACTTTGGTGAGGTAATAAGGATATTGGTAACATTTAGTGTAATTCTCACTATTAACTAGTTATTAGCATGAATTTGACTGGGATATTGGAGATTTATCATTACTTAAAAAGCACATCTTATTCTGCAAGACCTTATTCTAAATCCTTAGTCCTACCCAGTTCTTAAACTTAGGCAAAAGACAGTTAATAGTGAGAACCGTAATCTAGTGTGTGACCAGAATCATTTATGTAGTTACTTAAAGGAATTAAAAGAATCATTTCATGTCTATGAAATGATTCTTTAAATTCCTTTAAGTATGATATCGAAGTATTCCTTAATTAAATAAGCTACTTTTTGGAGAGAGTAATTTGTACAGCAGCTAGTAATGGTTTACTTTTGTAGCATAACTTACCCAACACTGATTCCAACAGACTAGAACTAGCTGATGGATATTCAGTCTTTGTGATGTTTGTACACATCCACGCTGAAACCATCAAAACAGCCAGGAAACAAACCCCCGAATGAATGTCCCCAGCTGTGACATTTGCTTACGGAGATGTTTATTTGGTAAAATATATAGTTCGGACTTTCCTCTATTTAGCAAGAGATGTGGCATTGTTAAAATAACAGACAAACCAACATAAATAGTTTCCATATGTTTTCTCTGACATCTGTCTATTGTCTTTGGTTCCTTTTTGTCTCGTTAGCTGTAAAGTATACATATTACATTTAAAATATTTATATGTTATGACAGAAAATTGGTATAAATCTGCACATATAACAAATCTATGCAACTATTACTAGCTTTTCACATACACCAAACTACTCTGCATCACACAGAACTTGTGTAATATCTGCTGTTATGTCTGAAATAGCTTGTTTTGTTATACTAAATAGTTTAGAGTTACACCTAAAAGTGTACACACCTAGAATATGGTACGTGCGGAGAGACTGTATATAAATGTGCCTCTCCTGATTGAAGATTAAAGATCTTTCCGTGAGCTCAGGTTTTTTAAATGTACAAAATAAAATACCATCTATAGGTTGCCTTTTTGCTTTATAGTTCTAGTTATGGTTCTACACAGTTGGACTCTGAGATCCTCCAACGGCAGACCTTTGCCTCTACTCATCAGCCTACGTTTACCACCACCCACCATCCCACAGGTGAGCAACAGGTTCAGGCTGTGAAGAGATATAGGCTAGTTACTGCTTAAAGTGATTGAAAAGCCTGTTGTCTTTGTTATCTTTCTCTTAGACGTGTTTGACTCAAATCAGCACAGCACAGCCAGTAGCAACACTACTGAATCATCGGTCATGAACTTCCTCTCCGCTATTGAGTCTAGAAGCCTTCAGGCTGGACCTGCTGGCTCTACTCTTCTCCCTTCGTTTAGAAGCCCATCCTGGCAAACTGGTAAATATACAACAGGTCTCTGATTTGGAGAAACCACTGAGGTTTTTGCTGCACTCTTATCAGTGATAATTGGACTGAGTTTCTCAGTTGCCAGTGACAAGGGTCATGAAGTAGATAGTTTCCCCTGCATTCCGTGCATTAATATGCCATCATTTAGTATATGAGTAACTTTTTCCACCCTCCTTAAAAATAAAAAAAGAAGATTTGCTGCTAGCTCTTTTATAAACTCCCTCTTAGCATGTGAAATGAATTAAGACATGCAATTTTGTCGTTTCATCCCTCAATAACAGCCTCATGGCAAAGTTTACATTGCAATGTGACAAGTTCACAAAACTATTCTGACTGAAATGGACCGCTGAAACTGTTAGTCAGACTGAAAGAATCCGGTTCCTTATTTCCTCTTATTCTTAGTATTAGATCTTCTGTTGTACAATCCTGCATTCTCCTTGTCATTTCACTGTAAATGGGCATTTCTAAAGATGGTCTGCTTGGATTAAGGAAAGTTAAGGAGATCAAGAAATGATTTGGTTCCTTAAAGGAGAAGTTCACTTTTAAAAAAACATCTGATAATTTACTCACCCCCATGTCATCCAAGATGTCCATGTCTTTCTTTCTTCAGTCGAAAAGAAATTAATGTTTT
>JAUMHR010000075.1:2564532-2575829 GCA_032361145.1 Enteromius fasciolatus | reverse complement strand
GTGCGTTAACTAAGAGAGACATGCAAAATATGCAGAGCAGGGGGGCGCGAGGACCAGGGTTGAGAACCACTGCCCTAGCTCATGTCTGTGACTCTGGTTCAAATACACGTCACACATGTGCGTAGATACAGTGCAATGATTTTTGGCAGTCAGAGCAGTAGCTGTTAACTTGTGTTTTTGAAAGTGGTGACTTTATTTGAAGTGACAAGTTTGTGACAGTGAAAGCAAAAAACTGCATAAGCTAACTTCCAGAAAGATATGAATATGCATTCTGTGACCCCTTTAAATTCAATTTAGCATCAGCATTTGTGAGCCCAAAATATATTAATGGGCGTTTCAAAAAGAACTCTCCTGGAATTATTAATATTTTTTGTCATGCATTAAGCTGAAAGACTTCTATGTTTTTGTACATTTGTTCTTATATATATGATTCCCAAACAAAACGGTTATATAGTTGTTTTAAAATGATAAATACAACAGAATCGTGTCATTGAAATGATTCCTCTTGCCATGAATATAGCCACTGATGCAGACGTGGCGTAAAATCATAAATGGGTAAATAAATCTCACAAACCGCCTGCAGTTTCAACACAAACCCCTAGAGGTTCACAGACCCAAAAAAAGACTTAAAAAAAAAGGAATTGAGGATCTCATATTAGTGACGCAGTTGATCATATATATATATTTATTTTTTTACGTTTTTTTAAATTTATGTAAAATAATACAAATGCTATTATTTGTATTATATAAAAAAATACAGCTTAGAATGTAAAGCCTTATGAACAGAGCAGTTGGACGTGATAATGGAGGAAGTGTCACATGGAGCGAATTCATTGCTCCTGACTTTTTTGTGTTCTGTCACATCCCGTCTCCTCCTGTCGCCTTTTATGCCAGTAGGTATATATCTCTTTATAGAGGAATGCTTGATTCTGAGGTGCTGTTGGTTTAGCCCTTTATTTTTTATTTTTTTCTGTTGATTTGTGTGCCTCTCTCCTCTCTTCGCTGGACTTCAGTGAGTTGGGGGGCAGGTAGCGTAACTCTCACTCCTGACATCACCTCCACTCCGTCCTGTCAGCTGTCTTCGTGTCATGCCATCAAACGTCTCAGTAAAGATGATCTTTGCATGGGATGACACTGCCATTGCCTCCTGATGTGTGAGGTGTTTAGCAGCTCTAGGTAAAGGATCGTAGTGTTTTCTTCAGTTGATTTGTCTCATCTCATACAAACAGTCTCTCCCTGTCTTGTTTTACTCAAAAGCCTCTTACCTGAATGAACCGATAGCCATTTTCATTAGAGTCTGTGTTGTCCCCTCAAACGCCTGCCCCCCTCGGCTCTGACCACAACATAACGCTGTTTCTTTGAATCCAGTATCAGCCAATCACAGCTCTGTTACAAACCTTCCCGTGCAGTTTTGTTGTGGTCAGAGTGCTAGAAACAAACATCCTTCCCAACATAATGACAGTACACCAGAATGTTCTTGTGCATCGTGAGTAACAGAGGTAGGTGGTATGACCTTAATATCTTGCATAATATATATATATAAGTAACATTCTCAGCTGTTGTAAAATAGCTTTTAACCTTCACATCAGTTAAAATATTTATTACTCTAACTGTACATTACGAGGTTGCTTGACAATCGTAAACTACGTAGAGCCTGCTTTGTGTTGTGGCTAACAACAGCCTTTCCTGTCCTCGGGACACATCAAGCTTAGTATTTTCGCATCAATTCATGTTTCTTCATGTAAATGCATAAACAGCCCTTCCTAGCAATCTAAATATGTCCTGCGCTATATTTCACAATCTTTACCAGTTGACCATTTTCTGCTGCCACACAGTATATACCGTCATGCCACCCACCCCTGATGAGTAAAGTTAGTTTGGTCTCTCCGCAGTCTCTGCTCATGCTTCATTGTTTCCTCATCGTTTCTCTGCTCTGTGTCCCCTGCTGCAGTGGGAAACAGTCCATTGCGATCGATGACTGCACGTTCCATCAGTGTGTCCGTCTCAGCAAGTTTGACTCAGAGCGCAGTATTAGCTTCATCCCTCCCGATGGAGAGTATGAGCTCATGAGGTCAGTGAAGAGTGTGTGTGTGTGAGCGTGCACGTGTGTAACTGCATACGAGTGTGTCACACAGTGTCCTTGTCTCAGGTACCGCACCACTAAAGACATCATCCTCCCCTTCCGCGTCATCCCATTGGTCCGTGAGGTGGGCCGCACCAAGCTGGAAGTAAAGGTGGTGATCAAGTCCAACTTCAAGCCCTCCCTGCTAGCGCAGAAGATCGAGGTGAGACTGACAGCAGAAATAGCATTTATTATTCTCAAAGTGCCTTATTGGTTGGATATGTTGATGTGTAAATTGAGTGTTTCTCTACAGGTGCGCATTCCTACTCCACTCAACACCAGTGGGGTTCAGGTCATCTGTATGAAGGGAAAAGCCAAGTACAAAGCCAGTGAGAACGCCATTGTTTGGAAGTACGACTTGTTTTAACTGTACAAGTTTAACCCCACAGAAAGCTCTTATTTATCAATCTTTTTTGTCCATCTATCCAAATACTTTATCCATCTGTCCATCCATCCTTCAAAATACTCCACACATCAATACAAATACCTCATCCACACATCCAAATACCTCATCCACCCATCCAAATACATTATACATCCATCCAAATACTCCACACATCAATACAAATACCTTATCTATCCATCCAAATACTTAATCCGTTCATCCACACATTCAAATACATTGTTCATCATCCATCCATCCAAATATTTCACCCCTCAATACAAATACCTCATCTATCTATTCATCCACCCATCCAAATACTCCTCCAATCAATATAAATACCTCATCCATCCAACCCTCCATCTAACAATCCAGGTACTTTGTGAGCCCACTCATCATTCAAATACTTCATCCAGTTCATCCACCCATCTAAATAGTTCATCCATTCATCCACCCATCCAAATGCTTCATCCATCCATTCTTCCATCCATCCAAATACTCCAGCCATTAATATAGAATACAACATCTATCCATCCATCCATATTAAATCTGTCCATGGATGGTATGTTGATGGCTGGAGTATTTGGACTGTGTCCATCTGTCTGTCCACATACTCACTTGAAGATTTAAATATCAGTTTTTGCCTTTTTGGAGACAATTTTACAATAATAATGAGACTTAAAACTGTAAAGTTCAAGGATCGGAACTTAACAAGAAATAAAAATCTTTCTCTGAATTTATTTTGAGTTGAGATGAAACACATGATTTGTCATTTTCTTTGTAGGATCAAGCGAATGGCTGGTATGAAGGAATCTCAGATCAGTGCCGAAATTGAGCTGCTACCCACTAATGACAAAAAGAAGTGGGCTCGCCCACCCATCTCCATGAACTTTGAGGTCAGCCTGAATCCTTGAAGTCCCCCAACCTATTTCACACATTGTAGACATCTTTTTTTAGGATGTTCTGCATGGTCTCTAAAACTGGACGGATAGTTTAATGTTATGTTAAGTGGAATGCCATTCATGCTGATGCAATAGTTTACATAATTTACACGATCGGGATTTAAAATAAAAGGATTTCAAAGGAAACTATGGCACGTGGGGCTCCGACACTTCTAAAACTACATTTCAATACTTTGTTTTAATGAAGGTTTAAAGTTTGGATCATATTAAAAGCGTAGTTTGAACATTAGTAAATTGTTTTGTAATTTTTCTTGTTTTCCAGGTACCATTTGCTCCTTCAGGACTGAAAGTGCGCTACCTGAAGGTCTTCGAGCCAAAGCTCAATTACAGCGATCACGATGTCATCAAATGGGTGCGTTACATCGGCCGCAGCGGCATCTATGAGACCCGCTGCTAACAGCAGCCCTTCTGTGTGGAGGGGGGGAGGGACGCAGACGAGTAAACGGATAAACGGAGGATGAAGAGAATGGAGTTCTTCATTGTCTCGCTCTCCCCTCACTTCCTCAACTTTTTATATGGGGCTCCGTTCACACCGAAAACATCAACAAAGGGAAACCCAAAAAGAACATCGTGAATTCAAACAAATGTGTCCTTCAGAATAAAACACATAGTTTATCTGCAATGATGGAAGTTGTTTATCCTCATGAACTCCCTCCAGAATTTCACTTGCTGTAAACCCCCACTCGTTTCTCCTTTCTAATTCTTCCACAACATGCATTCCAGGCCCCCGGTCCCTATTGAATCCCAGCTAATTTGAGGCTCGGGCCCCTTTTCAAGCTGGTGATTAGCACTGAACCTGTGTTTATCCTCACAGGCGGTATCAGTGTGGCCATTTCCGGCTCCTAAATCCCTATCCGCTAACCTGGACCCTGAAAACATACCCCTTCGTGCTTCATTTTTGTAGTATTAGTTTGGTATCGTCCACATTCTTGTTCTCAGTGAATTAGTGTAAACGTTAAGCCAGTGGCCCCACAATGTTCTTGAGCATAACTTTTCAGTGTCCATGTAAAGTTTTATGTGCGCTGATGTTACCGTTTGAATTTTGTCTTAATTTTTTTGTCGTCTTAATATAAAAGAATTTCTCAATGTGACCAAAATAAGGTGCGAGGATGGTTGAATTAAAGCAACAAACTGTACTAACGCTTAAGTCCAGCTGCCTGTGTGCATATATGCTACTATATACACTGTAACAGAACCACCACACCGATTTAGGCGAGTTTCAGCTTTCAGTTGGTGTCTTATAGTGAATGGTGCGTGTGTGTGTGTGAGTCAGGGGTCCCCAACATCTCTCAGGGACTTTACATTTGTGCGCTTTACCTTCTTGCCGTGTCACGCTTTAACTTTCATCATCATTCATCACTTTGTTTACTTGACTGAAGTTTACCGGTTGAGTCTGTGCATCAGCGAAACCTCTCCCTGCATTTCAGCGTTTCTTCTGGGATTAGTTTGAAGGCAGATGCAACTTCAAAAAGACGCATTTCACTAAACTCATAAGAGAGGGGCTAGAATATTAGGGAGTCCCATTTCTAAACCTCTTTCCTTAGTCCTGATCTAAGGCAGGAGATTTTGGAGATGTCAAAATATATAAGCCACGTCTGCCTTTAAGGTCTTGAACACCGTGCTCGCTCCTTTCATGTGCATATAAACTGTCCGCTCTTCAGAAGGCGCCGGAGGATTTATCTTAACGTGAACAGCACAGAGAGGGAAGCACAGTTTAGTGATGAGCTCACTATCGGCTCGTGCTGTCTACGTTACGTTTCAAGCAACACTACAGACTCGACCCTGCAGATTTAAGTGTGCGTCGTCTTGAACACTTGTGTCATAAAACTTACACCGTCTGACCTCAGTGTGTTTCAGCTCTGAGAGATGATGAGGCTCCTTTTGCAGTGTATCGTCTTTATTCGGTAACTCTGTGACGTCGTCTTAAACCTAATAAAATGTGTAATCAGTAACTCTTATGGAGTTGGTGTTTTTGTTTCATGTTATACAAATATTGTATGCCATTTTAAAGTTTGTATCTATTGGTTTTGTATCTTTATGAGTCTAAAGCTGGTTAGTTTTAACAGTTATCCAACATTCTAAGCATCTCTTTGAGTTCATGGAATTGGTTTGTGTTGGCTGCAGTGTACTGTAATCCTCTAGATGGAAGCATTTAATCAAACTGGCCAAAATACTGGATACGCAAACACAAGAATGTGCAGAACCTAGTGAATTATGGCTGTTCCATCTGTGGAGAAAAAAGAAATGACTTGGATACAACGTCAAACCCTCTGCATGAGTGAGACTACGAACTCAAAAGCCTTTTTGCTTCATTGTTTAGTGGCTTTTTTTTTTAGAAAAGAAAGTAAAGGAGCTTCAGTCGAACATATCAAGAGCTCTGCTTAACACCAATGGAACACCAACTATTACTTACAAATTAACCATGTGAAGCAGTAAGGGTTGACCAAAACAACAAAAAAAAAAAAGCATTTATGGAAAGTAATGTGCTGCCCTTTTGCGTTTCTTTTTCCAATCAATGCTGGGCTTGCTTGTTTGTTTTTAAAATAAAAAAGTTCAATTTTTTTTTGTAAATGTAAAAGTCTTTTTTACACCAAATATGAAACAAACAAATACTGAAGGAAATGTAGATTCATGTCTGTCTGGTAGAGAGCGCAGCTTAAACAGGATGGAGAAAAAAATTCGTCAGCAGTTAAAAAAATGAAACAAATGTTGTTAATCTTTTTTTTATTAGTATTAGAATTGGATCATCCGAGGTCAGCAGCAAAGACATTTAATAAATTGGGATTATATACATCAAGGATATTTGTTTAACATACACAGTTATTGCGACTTTCTCATTCTGAAGAATACTGAATCTGTGCATCTGAGCAGAGTAAATGCATGTTTAACTACAGTAACGTTCACCGGAGAGCTGTCCGTCAATAAATAGGAAGAACAGGCATTATTTCAAGAGTAACTTGGATATGTTCTTGTAAAATCAAATGTAATGTTTTATTTGAAAAAAGTAATCTGATTACGTAATTTGCGTTAATGTCAACACTGTCACAACACTAACCTGTACTTTGGGGGGGGGGGGGTCGTCAAAGGTCAGGGAGGAGTTCAGGGTCAGTGTTGCCAAGTATGCGGTTTTCCAGCGGAATTGGGCTACTTTATCACTATTTCCACTGGACGTTTTTCATGTCGCGTGGGTTGAAGTGACCAAAATAATATGTTAGCCACTGGAATGTGACTTCTAACAAACAAAAAGTGTGTTTTACTATTTTTACCAGGGGATGCCCTCTGAAAAGCAATTGGGCTACTTTGGGGCTAGTTTTGAGCAGCTAGGTGTTCAATTGTTGTGAAAACCTGGCAACCCTGGTCAGGGAGTTTTGAGGTCAAAACTGTTTGGTTACCAAAATTCTTCCAAAATACCATCACTTGTGTTTCACAGAAGAAGAAAAAAATGAATGCAGGTTTGGAATCACATGACTTTTTTGGATGAACTGTTCCTTTAGTTCATTGGTTGGCAATCGAGATCATGTGCTCTTGTCATTGCTGCATAGAATGGCTCTACAAAATGTTTATATTTAATAAACATTTACAGAACCGTTTTTGAGTTATTTAATTTATTACACAGAAGAAAAATTCAGTAAACGGGACAATTAGGAATGCATGCGAGCAGAGTTTGTGGGTTGGGTTGGTTGTTGGTGGTCTGATTTTGCACCACCGTTACAGCTGGTTGGGAAAAGTTTTGTGCTCTTTTCCTGCGGCAGGGACGGGCAGGGGCTGTTTGTGTGGGAAGTCACTCATTAGCGCGAGTATTTAGGCTGACGTCATGGCCAATCATTAAATGGGTGCAGGAGCCAGAGGACCTACTGATGGATCGATGGCCAATTAAACTCTCATCTCTCAGGGCCCCTGAAAGAGAATCTCCTGTCCCGCTAGTCTTTTTCTCCTCCGTCCTTCCGTCTCACTCTCCCTTTCTTTTTTGTTCTTTCCCAGAGTGAGTGACAGGGAAGGGTCAAGCAGCTCCCGGGTCCGCAGTCACCTGGAGTGCAGCCAAAGCCTGGGCCTCCAGCCAAATTCAAAACCACTCGCAAAAGATACGAGGCTGCCTTTCAGGTGCCCTTCTCCGAATCCATGTTTCTCTCTGCTCCAGGAATTCCACACTTTATGTTAATGCAGCTGTGTTTTTGCTGTTCGAACGACACTGACTGACAACCAACCTCCAGCTATAGCTATGAGTAGCGACGCAATTGCCTTCGGTAGAACCGAACTCCACTCGTTTTGTAATTGATGAACTTTGCGACATTGTTACTAAAACAACACCGAGATGAGTAATGGCACTATTATATTCATTAGAGCTGCTTTACAGCTCCAATTGAGTTTGTTTACAACACTGACACTAATTTTCCTGTTTTATTAATGTGTGGCGGCTTTTAAAACAATCTGCGTTGTGTAAAGCGCTGTATAAATTAATGACTTGGCCTTCAATGGCATTGTGCTTATGTATACGTGTGAGCGATCATAATGTGATTAAAATATTAGATTAGCCATTTGCGACTGAATGGTCTTTGTTTGGAGTACTTTTAAATAAATGCATCGTCTTTTAGATGTCTACTAAAAACTGCATCATGAATGTGAAGCCATTGAACAGCCTGTACATTGACCCTGCAGGTCAAAGAAGATATCCATCATAACTGACTGACTTCCTCTCAGAGAAACTGACTTCTCTCCATAGTGGCGTGAGAGTTAAAGTAAAGCACTGTGAAAAGCCCTGGCTTGTTCCTGAACCCTCCGAAGGTCAACCAAACTAATGAGGTTAGGGCTAGAAACTGAGGGCCGTTTGGCCATGAATGCCATGTGTTATGCCAAAATCTGCAATTCTTCACAATGGATTTTTAATGAGCGCAGCTTATGCATGCTTAATTTGTGGCCCTTTTGAAATGCTCCCTTGCATGTCGACTTGCGATCGGAGCAAGATATTACTGAAGCTGCAGAAACAATGACTCTACCTTTTGGAGTTGAGAGTGAGGTAAACTTAAAATTTCAATGATTTTGTAGAGCATAGCTGAGGTGGTTTTTGTTGTTGCAGGTACCTGTTGTGATGTACTGGAGGTGAAATCCAGATATACATTCATGTCTGTTGGGAAAATGAAAAGTAGTTTTATTGATTTATTGCCCAAAATACATTATTTTCCCTACAGCTGAATTTAACTAAACAAATAAACTTTTAAATATGACTTTATTACATATTTAGGATTTTTATTTAGGTTGCTTTATGTTTCCGCCGATACGCCACGCCCCACAAAAAACACGTGGTGACGTCACTCAGGTGACGTGACCTGAATATCGGCGTTCCCGAAATTTGCAAATTTAAAAAAAAAACTACAAATGACCTATATTTCAGGTTAATGTGATGAAAAATGTATTTTTATGTTTAAATTTGCTAATGTTTTTGCGCGCGTTGTGAAAACACAAAATAACGCGCGAAGGAAAATAAACGCACACAGAATTTTCGATTGTGATGCTGCTCCGAGTTGATAAACAGAGGCTGCACATGCATGGAGAGTAAAGGGAGGAGGAGGAGGACATTAGATCGGAGCAGGGCGGCGCTTTGTGCTCCTGCGGGATCCTTCCTGCGCCCTAGAGCGAGCGAAAGTTCAGAGCAAGAAGCAGAAGTGCACTAAATAAACTCTACTGCGAGTGTTAAACACGCTGAGCAGAAACATTCGCTGGAGTCTGTCAGTCGTGAGGCGCGGACACATCTGTCTCCAGCGCGCGCCTGGATGCGCTTAGTTCTGTGGAAATACTTTCTTACTCAAAAATATACGGATGAAGCACGAAGTGGAAGGTAATCCGTGAGTTGTGTGATTTAAAGATGCGCTGGGTTTGTTCCTGCGCGCTCCTGCTGCTGATGGTGCTGGAGAATGCCGTGGCCGTGCATGCGCGGAGAAAACCCACGGTAAGCGCTCGCTATCATCTCCAATTCACACTGTTCTCGTAAAAGAACTAAAACGACGTGCACAGGTTTTCAGGACCCTTCAGTATAAGTTTAGCACTGATATCTGACGTGCCTGTGCGTCAAATAAACTCTTTCAAACTAATTGTTTTATTTTCACACATGCATTTTTAAGCATAGCCTCCTGGAAAAAAGGTGGTTTCTTGAAGCAAATATTTAGTGATAACTGTTTAATTTGATTTGATTTGATTTTTCAACCTAAGAAATTGCTTGTGCATAGACGGAAAGTAAAGCATTGTATTAAGCATGACATTTTGAAATGGAAAGACCTACTCCTACTTCAAAAACGTTTGACCAAAAAACTTACTTGGTTTGTCAGACTGAGACATTCTTTGGCTGTGCACGTGCATTTTTTCTGGAAAGAGTTGTGCTGGGATGTTTGCTGGGATCAAAAGCAGGATGAAGAGAGAGTGTTGAAGGTCACGGGGCATTCACATATGGGTGACAGATCTTCCAGAGCTTCGGCTGAATGAGTTACTGACTGCTGAACCACAGCACCAATGATTAAGAAACTGAGCTTTTTCTGTTGATGTATGATTTGTTATCATAGGACAGACTTTGGCCGAGATACAACTATTTGAAAATTTGGAATTTAATAAAGAAAATCACATTTAAAGTTGTCCAAACAAAGTCCTTAGCAATGCATCTTACAAAAATTCAGTTTTGATATATTTATGGTGGAAAATTTACAAAATATCTTCATACCCTTAATACCCTAATGATTTTTGGCATAATTCTGACCCGTACAATGTATTGTTGGCTATTGCTACAAATATACCTGTGCCTCTTATGACTGGTTTTGTGGTTATATTATGATACATCATCTGTCATTAATTCTACTGATTTAGATGTGAACTGAAGATTAATGTTAGATTAATATATTAATGTTTGCTTAATTGCATGTTAATTGCAATTAAATGAGAGTAGCTATTTAAAGTTTACATTTAAATTGAGTGCTATTAGTTGAATTAGTATGATTGTTGTTTGGCCCATTTAAATAGGACTTAGGGATGTTATGCATGTCATGCATTTAAATTTGTTTGAAACATGAAAGGTTAGTCACGAAAGTGGCCTTTTATTTCATTATTCTATACAGTTTATTGAAAACACTTGATTTTTGTACAATTAATGCGCTTGTTCTTCGCAAGGTATAAGCTTGACTATTTGAGTGAAAAGTAAAAAGGCTGAAATTCAGAATGCCTTCGAGTTTGTACTGCTTTTCGTCTTTTGCTTTAATGGCAGCAGGATTGGAGCTTCATGAACTCCACCGTTTTGTATAAAACTGTAAATGATAACCGTGTTCTCCAGCATGGTTTGAAATGATCCAAAGTGGAAGCTAGCGTATCAGAGTTCACATAGCCATGTTACAATTATGACATTTATCAGACATTTCTTATTCATTTTTTACATCATAATGTTTTGGAATCCTGTATACCTATTTTGACATACAGTGGGGCAAAAAAAAGTATAGGTATACCTCAACTATGAGAGACAAAATGAGAAAAAAATAAAAAAATCAATCCAGAAAATCATATTGTAGGATTTGGTGTAAAAAAGGAGTACATTTTGGTGGAAAATAAGTATTTGGTCAATAACAAAACTTCATCTCAATACTTTGCCAACAAAGAGTATATAACAATGACAGAGGTCAAAGGTTTTCTGTATTTTACCAACTGTACTGGTATTTTGGCCCGTTCCTCCAGCAGATCTCCTCTAGAGCAGTAATGTTTTGGGGCTGTTGCTGGACAACACAGACTTTCATCTCCCTCCAAAGATTTTCTATGAGGTTGAGATCTGGAGACTGGCTAGGCCTCTCCAGGACCTTGAAAT
>JAUMHR010000075.1:2539927-2564432 GCA_032361145.1 Enteromius fasciolatus | reverse complement strand
AAACAGATGCCATTAATACAGGTAACAAGTGGAGGACAGAGGAGCCTCTTAAAGAAGAAGTTACAGGTCTGTGAGAGCCAGAAATCTGGCTTGTTTGTAGGTGACCAAATACTTATTTTACAGAGGAATTTACCAATTAATTCATTAAAAGTCCTAAAAATCAGATTTTCTCGATTGATTTTTTTAGTGCATAAAAAACATGCTAGTTTAGAGCTCAAACACATATGAACTATGTAATCAAAGTCTTTGCAATCACTTCCTGAGCAGGTTATAGGTCTCATATCTCAAGGTATAAATCTCCCGAGCTGAGCTTCTTAACAGTACTTTAGTGGATCGGAGTCATCATTTGTGTTACTCTTTGGACTCGGTGGTTTGCTATTTGATTATAGTACATTTAAATTCATAATATTCGCCACTCTTTCAGCATACCCTCTTCCGTCTTCCTCTTAGGTGGCTAGTATTCATTTGAGTAAACCGTGTGTGCAGATGGAAGAGAGATCTCATCGAGGTCCTGCCCGATCCAAGCGCTACGCCATCAACCCACTGGGATACAAGTGGGAGCATTTCAACGTCACCTACAAGTGAGAGAGACACAGGATATATAAAAACATGTTGACTTTCTAAAAGAAAGCCTTTCCGTTGATGTATGTGTGACTGGAGAGATGGTTTTGGGAGTGTTGGGCTTTTGTAAATGTGCAGTCTGATTGATAGCAGACACAGAGACTCTTTGAAAGCGAGTCGTTTTGGCTGGAAGTAATTTAGGTTTCTCCCTCTTCAAGGATCACAAAGTTCCCCAACACACTAAATAAAGATGATACCCGCAAAGCTATCAGCATCGCCTTCACGAAGTGGAGTGATGTTTCTCCTCTGACTTTCACTGAAATCACCAACCTCAACAAAAGTGCTGACATCGCTATAGGTAAATAAATGTGCAGGAAAAGAGCCAAAACATCAGGCATGTGCACTTTGGCAGGCCGACAGAGTACTCAATGCAGTTTTTAGTCTGCCTGCTTTTGCATGAAACACTAACACCTCCTTTCTGGGAATCAGGTTTCTACACGTACAATCACACAGATTGTTGGGGGTCTCCACTGCACCCGTGTTTTGACGGGCTGAACGGTGAGCTGGCCCATGCCTTCCTTCCCCCACGTGGAGAGATTCACTTTGACAACCATGAGTTCTGGATTCTGGGCAAATCCCGCTTCAGCTGGAAACAAGGTAATGATTTAATGCATTTTTAAGTAAAATGGAGGTAACATTTTAAGTAACATTATTATCCATTTTAAATTTTAATATTTTAATGATCAAAGAATCCTAAAAAAACTATTAAGCATTTCAACTGTTCCCAACACTGATAATAAAACATCAGCATATTAGAATGATTTCTGAAAGGGTCACGTGACACTGAAGACTGGAGTAATGATGCGCTGTATCACAGGAATAAATTACATTTTAAAATATATCCACACAGAAAACAGTTATTTTAAATTGAAATAATATTTCACAATATTACCGTTTTTTTCTGGATTTTTAATCCGATAAACGCAGCCTTGATGAGCAGAAGAAACATCTTTAAACACCATTATCTTACTTTTGAACGGTAGTGTAAGTGGCATTGTCTGCACTGAGGAAATAAGTAAATATGCAAATTTGTCTTATTACTCACTTTTGGCACCTAAGTTTTGAAGTCAGTTTGAAAAGTATGTTTCTGGATTGTGGACAATCCATTTCTAGTCGAATGGAGATTGAAAGCACCAGCTGGTAATCATTTGTTTAGCTTCAAAATTGATTTGCTAAACCTTGAACTGATGGTGGCACTAGAGTAAACCACTGTAGATGCATTTTGTAAAATGTGAAGTGTTTCACTTGAACACTTAGGCTGAAAACAGGAAATACATCATGCTAGTTGACAGGTGATCAAGAGCAAAGACCGCTAATGTAAATATTGGGACAGACCCACCGATGACTGATTTTTTTGTTGTTGCCGTTATTGCTTTTGTAAAATGATTAGCTGTTTCTAAGTGATCAAAATGCCACATGCTGGTTAAAACCATCTTTGAACTAAATCGACTCGTGTTCTTATTAAAGTGTGATTTGTTTCTTTGGATTGATCTAGTGCTTGGTTTGTGTGTGCTTGGAAAGTCATTAAAAAAAAATTAAGGTCATGCTTTATTTTAAAGTCCAATTCTCTGTTAGCAAACTGTTATTTGTGACTTTTGCTTCAATAAACACCCAATTTGCTGCGTATTAATAGTTAATAGTAAGGTAGTTGTTGTACCAACTGTCATGCATTCATATGTGATTTATAAGTACTAGTAAACATGCTAGTAAATAGTGAGAACTAAAATAAAGTATCATTATTGTTTTGGATTTATTTATGTATGTATAAGTACTAAAATAATTTAAATCTACATTATAAAATGGATCAAAAAGCGAAAAGCGAAAAGCATGCACATCCAAAACCTGAATTTTGCTCAGGTGCAGGAGAACAAAACAACAATAAATAGAAAAAGACTGATATCTGCACACTAAAATGACGCTTGTGCATGTCTTCACCAGAGCAATAACATTTACTGGCGTTTTGGAAGTAAGGTGCTGAAATCGCTTGACTTAGGGAGTTTGATACAAGCTTTGAACCAGAGATTTGAAACAAAAGATTCATAAATGTTCATGAAGCAGTGCTTTAGTTCACTAGGACATTCACACTCTGTTGTCTGCACAGGTGTGTGGCTGAATGACCTGGTTCAGGTAGCTGCTCATGAAATCGGTCACGCTTTAGGCCTCTGGCATTCACGGGACCCTAATGCATTGATGCACCCTAATGCAACGTACACGGGTCAGAGGAACATCGCTCAAGATGATATCTGGGGCATCCAGCGCCTTTACGGTAAGCAAAATGTGTGAAGTCACAGAAAATGTGAACTTTTCTTCCATATTGTGGCATACAGAAACTGTTGGGCAGGACTTGGTTTTATATGCGAGTTGTTGATTGGATGTTAACGTGTGGGTGTGGCATCTAAAAGTGGAGGCAGAGAAGACCTTATGAAACATGCGTGAATGAATTGTTAACAGTAAGCTCTATCGCATGCGTTTAGAAAATAGATAGGTTGAATTTTTATTGTATGAACTTTAAAAACAAGTGATGTCTCCAGAGTTTTAAAGCTTATGCATGGTTCTCTCATTTGTGTGTTTGTTTGCTTCAGGATGCATGGACAAGAAGCGAGTGTGTGATCCTTGGGCCCGCTTGGGTTTCTGTGAGAGGAGGCGGAGCTTCATGAAGAAAAACTGCCCGAAGCGCTGCGACCTGTGCTATGGTGAGACACTGAACACATCCTCCTCCAACATCTCCTGCAGCACTGGCTTCCTGTCCAAAAGCCTTTCACTTGCACACAGTATTCTTCATGTGCATGCGGACGGACATCGTCCATTACTTTATATAGTAGTGATATTATGTAGACCAACACAGCTGACTGGTTTTCTCCTCAGAGCCTCTGGATGCAGTGTCTACACCGACACCTCCTCCTGAAAATGTGAAGATCAAAATTGTGCCTCGTGGAAAAGTCGTGGGCTTCCGCTGTGGGACAAAAAATACCAGAGTGCCTCCGAAAGTCAGGTAGAGCAACCTTTTTTTATGTCCATTTATAAGCTGGTTATAGTCATGGTTCATATGCTGTCGTAATCTTATGGTAATGCATTTATCTACTTGATATAACATATTTAAAGAATGGATCATTTTTCTGCTCAGCATATCTCAGCTGCTTTATTTCATCTCTCATCAGCTGGTATAAGGACGGCGAGCAGTTGCTGACGTCTATTCCTGGCTATATTGTAATTAAAGATCGGGACCTGCGGCTCGTGGCCAACGAGTTCAACGAAGGCACGTACACCTGCCGCATCCATCGGCGCGGTAACGTCGTCTCTGCCAACTCGTGGGCCATCCGGCTGAAGCCAGAGCAGTCGTCAAACAACAGCTGATGAGCGATGCTGATGTACTGATCACATGCTCTGCCTCCAGGGCTCCAGAGCACTCAGACCGGCTCCTCAGCTCTGCTTGCTGCTCAGAGTCATGATGGATGACCTGAACAATAACTCATAACTCTGAAATCCAAAAACTATTTTTGGGAGGACCACCGATTAGATTTTCTTTTCTACTTCTGCTGCAGCGATGACAAAGGTGCTTTTTTATTGTAAAGTAAACGCCACTTCTGAGGCACAATATTTAGTTTCAAAGATCTGTGATGGTTAAAAAAGGAATTTGCCATTGCAAATATTTCAGATTAATTTAGAATGAAAAAATCATCTTCAATGTACAGCATGTGAGGTCCCCAGTTTTTGATTTTAGTGTTTCTAAAGGCCATTCACACCACTGACTATAACAATAACTATAAAGTGTTAATAATCATTGTAATTCTGTAGAGAAGTCCACACCACAAGTATAAAAAAAACAACTGAAGTAAACATTCAAGCAAGTTAAAAAAATACAGATTGTTTAAAAAAACAAAACATTTATGTTAATGTTTATAACATCTTTATTTTCAGGCCTTATAGTTGCATTCAGCAGATTACAGCTGGGTGATAATATAATATTTTAGGATGAAATAAGAATATCAAGCGGTTGAGATCTTCTATATAGTATATAGAGATAGCCTGGCTTCCGCGAAGCTCATAGGACAGGGTTCCTCAAATCTTACCCTGGAGGTCCGATGCACTGATGAGTTTGGACCTAACCCTAATCAAACACCTGAGCATGCTTATCAGTGTCTTAAGGATCATCAGAACACACAGGTAGGTGAGTTTTATCAATGTTGGAGCTAAACTCTGCAGTGTATCGGACCTCCTAAACTTTGAGAGGCGGGCTTAACCTGCGTGCATCAGATGCCTCTGTATACTACTGGACGAATCTACAACCAATCAGATCAGTCATTCTGATGACGTATGCGTAGCGGCGGAACTTGAAGACACCGTAACCAATTGTAGCTAGCTTCATTAAAGCAGTAGGAAAATGTCTTTACTTAAATTACTTCTGCTCCGTTTTCAAAGTAAAGCTCTCATGAAAATGTCTCAAAACAGCTGCAACAGCAAAGTCGAACGATTGTCGCTGCTCCGTACGCGCCATGTTTAAAAGTGGGTATGTTCGCAGAACTGCTGCGTCATCGCGTTACACCCGCCTCAGTCGTGCCGGGTGGGTTTTGGGGGGGGAAGGTCGTTTCTCATTGGTTCCCGCGTTTTGGGAACAGAAATGCTCTAAAACGGCAGCTTGGCCAGACTAACTTTGCTCGCGAAATGAATGTAGCGTCAAAGTAGGAAGTATGGACGGGCCCAGGATAATATAGAGATATACTTTAAAACCAATCTCAACTGCTCGATATTTTTACATACGCATATTACAGCTGATGAATAATAAAAGCATTGACAGCCAATCAGATTTTAACCACTCAGATTAAGCACTTAAGAGTTGCAGGCGTGCTTATAAACAATGTGAGAACTGTTGTTGTTGTGGACACTAATATAGTTATCATTATTGCTTTTGGTGTGAATGGGCCTTTGACTGTAAAATTATTGAGTATGAATTAAGCCCTTGTTGAAGCTTGCTGAAGGCCTCAAATGACCTCAAGTTGAGAACCACAGAGGATCTGTGACTTTCAGATATGAGTTCAGGCATGTATTGTGGTTTGAAACACAGCTTTGTTTACATGTGCCGGTGCTTCAGGACACACAGGGCTACTCTCTTAAAAATAAAGGTTATTTATCGGCATCTATGAAGAACTTTTAACATCAGATAAGCCTTTACATTACATTACACAAAAGGTTCTTGGCAGGAGAAAAAAAGTTATTTAGATTTTTAAAATGTTCTTCACACTAAGCTACGGTGAACTATTCACTGAAAGGGATCCAAAACTGAACCCCTCACACTCTAAAGAACTAGTAAGAGTTTGAAAAGCATCTGTATCTGATGTCACGTCTATTTAACTATTCAGCGATAGGTTAATGCTAGTTTTTTTTTAATTATCTTTCTAAAGTCATACGCTACTGGACATTAAAGGTGCTGTATTATATTGTGTGTTTTTTGATGCACGTGAATAACAAGCCACAAGACAACACAAGAACAGGTGTTTTTCTTTCAAGATGGTTTAGTGATTCATTGACATTATTTACAAAGTCATTTTGATTCCCAGAGATCATCTAAACAAATCAAATCTTAACGTTTCTGAAGTTTAGGTCTGCTGGAAAACACATAATGCTACGGTCATCTCCTCCGGTTCTATGTAAACATGTAACCAAACAGGACCTGGTACTCTTTCGTGTTAACACTGTTCCTCGGCGGGCTATGTAAACATTCAGCAAGCAAAACCTTTCTAAAAAGACTGGGACCCATGCCACAGAGTAGCTCAGGGTCTAAATGGAGGTGCCAGACACATCAGAGTCTGAGAGAGAGTTCATATGAGAACTCTCTCTCTAACAGAGTTAAAACAGACTTTCAACAGTATCCAGCATAACATGAGAAGAAACATTCCAGAATTATACAAAGACGACCGATCCTGAAGTTTTCTGTCCCGGGATCCCTCCCCCATCCTGGAATAAGTCTCAAATTTGGCCCCTGTTCAAGTATGAAAAGATCGAGACAATGAAGGCAGGTGAGGGTGAGGTTTATGCACAACCAAGAATGAGATTATGTGCAAGACAGTCTGTTGCGAAACAACAAACAAGAGGTGCTAAAAATGCATAATTATGCAAGTGCCAGGCCGAATGCGATCCGAGGAATAGGCCAACAATATGAGCCTTTTGGTGTAGTGGTGTGTGGCAAATCTCTCTGAAGCGAGAGGGAGTCGTGGGACCTTTAGAAAGTATGGGTGGAATAATTTGGTCGCTATTGTGCATTTGAAATAAATCTTGAGCTAGTCCATCCTTCATTTATATTCTTGGCTACTCAAAATGGCTTAAAGAAAGCATGAAGAACAGTTTGTGTGCGTGATCTCTAGAACAGATGGGTACTAGTCGTCCTCATCTTTGCCCGTGTAGTGATGAGGAGGAGGAGGAGAAAAGAACGGCGAGGAGGTGAAGAAGGGAAGACGGAAGGTGGGGGACGGCGAGCGCTCCTCACGGACGGGACTGCTGCTGGGGCTCTGTCTGGGACTGATGGCCTGTAACATCCGTCCTTTTCCCTCTTTCAACATGTGCTTCTGTTAGACACACAATACATCCTATTAGTGAATCATTTATTACTGAAAATAGTAGCAGTTTTTATTATGCTTATAAAAGTAGTCTCTTATTCCTGCCAGAGCTGCATTGATTTGATCTAAAACACAGTAAAAACTAATACTGTGAAATATTATTACAATTTAAAAGATCTATTGTTTTTAATAAGCAAAGCTGTGTCATATAATTCTTCAGAAATCATATGCATGCTGATGTTATTAGATCTTGTGGTTTATCAGTGGATAGCAACTCAAATATCTGCTATCTTATGACTTTAATGCAGCACATGGGCCATGTCTATGGTGCTTTTTGTTTTGTTTGGAGCAGTAAAAAGTACATCACCAAACACGTTTATTACAGGAGAAAGAGCAGCTTGGACCTTCAGCGAATTGTCTTCCACAAAAAAGCAATCGTTCATTTTTAAAAACTTGAATTATTTATTTTAAAGGTCAGTAGTTAAGATGTGTGGAAGAGCTGTATGCAGACTCACCAGCGCCCCATCTGGCCCGAACAGCTGTAGGAAGTTCCCAATGAATTCACGTGATTTCTCCTCCCACTTCTGAATCAGGTCGATGCCCTTCTCCTCCACCTTCTGCACAAACTCTTTACTCTTTTCCTCTACATCTCGGACCTTCTGCTTTACTTTATCCACGTGCTCCTGCAAGTGGTACTTCTTCTCCTGGGAGACAGAGGGCAGCAGAGCTGACAAGTTGCATCAAATCCAAATCAAATATGAAAAAAATACAAAGGAAGTCAACGGTGACCAAAACAGCCTGGTTATAAACGTTCTTCAAAATATCCTCCTTTGTGTTCAACAGAAAAAAGAAACTCATACGGGTTACGATTAATCTGATGGTGAGTAAACAATGACAGATTTTATATTTTTGGGTGAACTGTCCCTTTAAGAGATGGTAGGTGTTTAATCACACTCACGTTGATGAAGCTGACGTTCAGCTCTTTGGCAGTGTAACCTCTCTGCAGGTTGCGGCGCACATAAACATCATAGTCACGTACGATTCGTGTGATTATGTCAGACGTGGAAATGCCCTCTGTTCTCTGAGTTGGTGCAAACATACCTGAAAGGAAGATTTAAGACCATATATTATATGTATTTTTTTTTAACTGTGTTTGCAAGTTGCTAATACCTACCTGCCTCCTTTATGTGTTGGTAAACATCGTCACTTCCTGCTGAGATGTATGGGATGTCATCATGGGCGACAAAGTCTATCTGGGGACAAAATGTCATCATATTAGTATTGAAGATTTTCAGTTTCACAGTTCACAAAAATCAGATGCTGCTAATATTTATCATTTTTTTGTCCTTTGTAAATTATTTTTTTAATGTAACAGAATAAGGTAACACTGTATTTTACAGTTTTCTTGATGCACATCACATGCACTTACTATAATAGTAAACTATGCATAATAACAAGCAAATCAAACACTAACTTTACCTCTAACACAGGCTGTTAACTTAAGTATCATTGATTTAATATCATTTTTTTTATTCATAATTTAAATTGGACTTTACCTTTTAAATTAGAAACAATTTTTGTAGTTTTTTGTAGTTTAGAGTCATTGTTTTACTGTCTATATAGTTTTTGTTTATTACACATAAATAATCATCATAATAATAATAATAATAATAATATATATATATATATATATATATATTTTTTTTTTTCTCCAGTTAATGTTTATTTTAAGTAAGCCCCCTTTTTAAATGGGTTTAGTTTTACTATATTACCCAGTTTGTTAATTAATGTCATTACAAAAAATCTTTTTTTTTCTGTGAACCTCAAAAAGGATTTAAATGAGTTGTAGGGATGTTCTTGTAGTTGAGCTTAGTGTAGCGTAACTTTTAATTGCAGCTGAATGAAAAACAACAGCATTAACAAATCTTCATATGGGTGAGAATGACAAGATAAGTACATGAATTACTCATTGTTCATTTTAGAGTGAACTTTCCCTACAACCTTTCTGGTAAGGCCTGTGGTAACCCTGGGAAACGTACATTTACATTACCATTCAGATACTTCACAGATGATTTCATTCAAAGCATTTAAGGTGTACGTTTAATAATTTCATGAATTCCCAGGCAATCAACCCACGATCTCTAGCGCCATGCTCTACTGTTTGAGCTACAGGAATGGAAACACGATATCGATCTGGATACTCACTCTGTGCTCAGACAGAAATTCAGGGGTCAGTGTCCATGGAGCGTTGCGGACCACTTCATCAACATAACGACAGTGACTCACTGCGTCGTAACGTTCATCCTCGTTCATGACAGTGAATCCCTTAAATTGGTGCGTCAAATCATCGCTGCACACTGACAAAAAAGTGAACTGCATTAGTTAACATTAACTAAGAATAATACATGCTTTAGAAGTGTTTTGGTTTATGTCATTACAAACCGTTACTAATACATCATTAAAGTCATAAGTTGTCTCTCTTAATAATATTTAATGGACCAGTGCTGACATGAACTAACACTGAATGAACAGTTGTGTTGTCATTACAATCTATTGCTCATTGTTAGTATAAGTTTAGCTAAAGGGACATCAGTTTGATGATACTGGTGACACATAATTGAAACTAAGAGCTGATTTACTGGTTAAATCTGATGTTTTATACTATTAAAAGGGATATACGAGGTGAAAGATGTTCAAACTCACCACCCACAATAAGATGTGTGTTGGGGAAAAGGCACTTGGCCTGCATCAAGGCACGAGCGTGTCCAGAATGAAACACGTCAAAGATCCCGTCAGCGTAGACGCGCACTGGTCGGTCCTCTAATGAGAATACATACAGGTCAGGCAGAGGATATGTATATAATGAGGGTAAGTGTGGATAAAATCATCATTTACTCACCTGGAGTGCCACGGCGGGCTTCATCCATGCTAATGCGAATGTATGGGGCTTTTGCAGCCACCAGCTCATCAGCAAATGGTGCGGGTTCAGTCAGGCCCTAGAAACACACATAAGATGCGTCTAGCAGTTGCACAGGAAATGATATCATTAAACAGGAGTGACAGCAACACTCTCAATACTTACCAGAGTCCTCCGTGGACGTTTTCGGAGACACTCCATCTCACCGTTCAACTCCTCTCTCTTCCTCTTCCTGCCAAGGCCTGAACTGTGGGCCTCCATCTCTGCATTGAAAAACATACACCGTTATACTTCTCCATACAACTCATGTAGCTCTTCATACGACAGCTTTGTGTAACAGATAAATTCAAGTTGTTAATAAATACTTTTAGACAGCAAGAATCATTGTGCATAAGGACAGTCAGTTACTGTTTTTTTTTACCATGATATACATGTACTGTGTGAATTAAAATATGTATTATTTAATACGAGCATACCTATCCAAACACTTTAAATTGTGTTGTACATATTGTACATATTTATTCAAATTACTTTCCTTTAAGTACTTCAGCATTTATGACAAGACAATACATTTCAGTCAAATCTTAGGCTACTTTTTACAAATTAATTTGATTGTAAAATGAACAATCTCTTAGTTTGATTTCATTTTCGATTCAATTTGTTAATGATGTTATGTATGTGTGTATATACAGTACACTACCGTTCACAAATGTGGCGTCAGTAAGATTACATTTATTTAAAATGGATAATAATGTTCAGAACTACTGTTACAGTAGTTTACCGTTTCACTACTGTTCAGAAGTTTGGGATCAGGACATTTTTTGAAAGAAATGAATACTTTTATTAACAAAGGATCTTTTATATTTGGTAAAAAATTATGTTGTTTTTTAATTGTTATTCATCAAAGAATCCTGAAAAAAATAAATAAATAAATAAAAAAAGCAGCATATTATAATGATTTCTGAAAGGATCATGTGACACTAGAGACTGGAGTAATCTGGAGTAATGATGCTTTGCATCACAGGAATAAATTACATTTTAAAATATATTCACACAGAAAAAACGTATTTCAAATTGAAATAATATTTCACAATATTAAAGTTTTTTCTGGATTTTTAATCCAATAAATGCAGCCTTGATGAGCAGAAGAAACATCTTTAAAAACCATTAAATATCTTACTGACCACAAATTTTTGAACGGTAGTGCATGTATATATAAATAATCTGTCAAAACCATACAGGGAACCTATAATATTAAAAGCTAAATTAATTTTGGAATCCTAATTCAATTGTTATGTATTTTTAGATATAATAACCTACATTCAAACAAAAAACTTTTATTATTTGTAGTATTATTTAAAAATGTATTCCACATAAGGCCGTTTTATATCAACTTTTAATGACATGTTTACCTTTATGTAAACATGGTAGTATATAAACATGTAGTATTCTGTCAATAGATCAGTGATGGGTCAGCAGACAAACAGTTGACCCACATCATTTCAACATGATGAAGATGTAGGACAGCCAGAGATGTGACACAGTTAACAAGAGAGGGCCACTAGAGCGGAAAACAATGTTTTCACCCCCTTTTCTTGCTTCTGAACTGCTCTATTATTCGCGGTGGAGATGCTCAGTGTTCACTTACATATCCTCAATATGTTCAGCTATTAACCTCAGACAGACCTCCAGGCTTCCCACACATCTGACCAATCCACCGTCCAGCCATATGTAGACATAAGACTATAGTTTTTTTTTTTTTAAATGAAGACTTAAAGAAGTCATTGAAAAGTGACGGCCTAGACTTGAGCCTAACTAACGTTATATCCACTGTACGTCAGACATTTTTAATAACTTTTTAGTTTTGTTAATTTCCAAGCTTTTTATATATGCCGTTCACAACCTCTTTAACCTACGAAGTTCAGCAATCTACTATTTTATTTAAATCAAGACAACACAAACTTCAACACCGATGAAAAGCACTTTTCCCTCAATGTGGAGAACATCAAACAATTTCGAGTAAAGACTAAATTATTTATAAAAGTATTTCCATAAGATGGGGATTTTGTTTTGAAATAGTATGAGAAGATGCAAGAACTAACCCTGATCCAGTGGTTTCCGCCTCGCTCGCGCCTCTCCTCCGGGTCATGAGCTGAAGACCGCGCTTGTCTTTTGAGCGCCAGAACAACCCATTTCTGTTTTAAAAACTTTATAGTGATGATACTCCATATACTGCGGATATGACAGCTCTCCCTTCTCACTATCTCATCATCACCATCACTGCTCAGTAACAACACGCACACATCCGCTCAGGTGCCACACTTCCGCTTTCAAATCCTGCCATCTAGCGGTCACTTGCTGTAACAACGGCTAATAAAACTACAACTGTGCTGTTCTGCAGTCAGACTACAATATAACATCATATAATATGATAGGACAAGGCCAAAAGTAGTGATAAGTGCTGTCTTTTATGTGTATTATGAGGCAGTCGTGTTGAATTCTGTCGATTTTAGTCCGCGTGAAATCAAAATTGACTGTATTTATTTTGTTAGCTCACACTGCTATTTTTGTGGTGAACAATTAATCTGTGGAAGTCAATCCACGCCCCTTTAAAATGGCGGACCTTCTCTGATGACGTCATTAACCACGCCCCTCATAACGTTCATGATTTGGAGAAATAGGGTTGGTTCTTGTAGCTATCTGCGAAAGTAAAAGTAGCTGGAAAAGGGGAGAATTCTTGCTCATTCGGGAGATTATGTGTGAAATTACTACTAAGGCTACTATATTAGGTTTTTGGAAAATATTTACCTCATTGTATTATCATGATAATGTACTTTAAGTTGGAAGTTTCTATAAATATCACACAAACTATGCTGCACTGATCCATTTCAGTCAATGCTGCTGTGAGTGCATTAGCCATGTTCCTTATCAAAGCTAAGAAACTACATAGGCTTTTCTAGTACAACTTTAGTTTAACACGTTATAGACAAGTTTCCACACACATAGCAGTAGCCTACTTGTAGTTAGACCTTTACATGGACAAGAAGGTGCTAGTTACAGAACAAATGAAAAAGGAGACATTTGACATATCACAAGCTGTATTTATCAAGGAATTAACTGTACAGAGTCAGTCAGGATCTGAATTATACAGCATTCATTCATTCACTGTTTCCATGTGTATTAGTGTCACCCTTGAACAGTGGCTGTGAGTGAGAATGAGAGTGGTTTCTTCATGCACAGCAGTACCATTACAAGGACAATGTTTTTCATGCAACCTGAATTGCCCAGTTTTCTTTCGATTTCTTTCCTTTGAGCTTTGGAGAAATAACCTCACGGATCTTCAAAACTGATATTAAAGCCCATAAAATGTTCTTATTTCACAGCAGAAAAAAAAGAGCATTTTTGTTTGTACAGAAGCAATTACAATTTGTACAGGTCATCGAGCTGCTGAGCTAAAACCAGTGGTGCTTAAGGGTCTGATGCTATAGACATGACATGGGAAGTGAGTTTCGGCCGTCCCCAAACATTTAAAGAAGATAAAAATGTTACTATGAGGGTTCATCTGCCATAACACCCACTTAACGTGCGATACTGTATATATAAAAGTTATTAAACAACTTTTAAGAATATAGACATCACAAGAAACTTGAAAAACATCGGAGTAGGTGCTGAAGTAGACAAGGCTATTAAACCATAAAACAATACTGTTGTGGGGTTGTGCTCAATGGATCACATCCATCATGGATTTAATAACATTTTATAAATGTTTCCGGTTACAAACAACAACTTGTACATCTTAACAGTTTCATGTCCTTCGACTTGAATGAGACAGAAGCAGCAGGTATTAAATGCGTGTATGCATTTGTATGAATGAGATCGTAAGCTGGTGGCATTCAAAAAATAGTTAAATGAACATAATATAATACTGCTAGCTAAGCTGATCACAAAACGCAGCGACTCATCCCAGACCCTCAAGCACCAATCCTCTGCTCACAATAGCACTGTGCAATGGGGCAGTAATTTAGTGCAAAGGAAAAGTTGCATAAATTTTCTACTTGCAAGTGTATACATTATTTCCATTCGCCACCACATTGGATACTTTTACTGCATACCCTCTGCCTGTATAAGTCATTCTATTGCATAAAAATAGGATTTTTGTTTTTGTACCAAAAAGTTCACTTGGAGACAAAACCAAGGGCGTCAAAGGAAAAGAAATTCAGACCCAGACACAGAAAGCTCTTTCGATATATACAATACTTTAAGATTGTATAGAGAACTATGAGAGCTGACAGTTGTATATT
This sequence comes from Enteromius fasciolatus, assembly GCA_032361145.1. NCBI lineage: Eukaryota > Metazoa > Chordata > Actinopteri > Cypriniformes > Cyprinidae > Enteromius > Enteromius fasciolatus. Next base: position 2,550,042 of record JAUMHR010000075.1, on the reverse strand, counting down.
TAAAAGCAGGGACATTACAAAAGCATTTGCATGACGCTCTGTTCAGATAAAGGAACAAACATGAGCTTGCTAAGAGAAAACGACTAACTTGTTGATTGAAAAAATGGTACGTGAACATCATCTCCTCCCTCTCAATGATTGGTTTACAATTCTCTTTACAGAAAGAGGACCATTGCTTCTAACATTACTTAGCTTTTTTTTTTACATTAGACAAAGACAAATGTGTTAAGGACTACAGTTGACAAACTTTAGGACAATGAGGCACAAATATAATACCTGAAACCATTACGTTTCTGTTTAACACACACACTTTGACATTTAATTTCAACCCTGTATGTTGCAAGGATCACATGTCGTTATGTAGTCAGCTCATTTGTGTGCATGTATACGTATGGATCTCAAAAGAACCAAATTGGATTTGTGTCAACATTTGCAGAGCTGTCTAAAGCATGTACCGCTTCTCTTGCAATATACCTTGCATTTTTGCTAGCTATGGGCTTTCTAAGCTATTACCTGCAGAACTACACAATTCAGAGACATTTACCCCAGTTTCTGCCAGTCAGGAGAGACAATCAATCACATAACATCTACATGGCATTCAGCTGCCAAACATCACCTGTTAAATTCAGTCCTCAGTGCAATGCTTGGAAATAATGCTGGGAGAATGTGACAAAAGGAAGAAAAAAAAACTTGTGGATTTACAAAACAATCAGTTCTGTGCTTGGAAGACTTCTGAGTATAAATAAAATGATGTAAACCCGATCTCGCATTCAGAATGGCTTGATGACGAATACATGCATAGACACACACACAAGTGATTTGGTAGAGCATGAAATGAAATCACTCTCGACATTTAATGCATAAAATGAGATTAATGGCTGAGACTTGATAAACCAACAAACTCTAGAAATGGAATCGGAGAATACACACTCACAGCAGGTGAGCTGCTTCCCTTTATTTGAAACAGACCATTTATTTCTTCATTTGAAAGTTAAACCTTGTAGGCATGATCTGATATGTCATACGGCGTTCAAACATGTGGTCTACAAAGTGGCGAGACGAGAATCAAAATCGTGTGGAAGAGCCAATGAATACAAATCAACACTTGAACAGTATAAAAGAGCAAAACAACTTACAAAATAAACAGACAAAACATGCTCTTCAGAAAAAAAGACCAACCTTGAGAAAGATTTTGGCATATTTCCATTCTCTTCGGCGCGAGATTGTATAGAACTGATGCTGAGACAGATAATATACAAAGAGAGAGACAGGTACACATACATATGGGTCATCTTTTTCACAGATGAATTAGAAAATAATCTTCATGAGCTACTTTACTATAACATCTTTCTCGTTTATCCTCCATTTGCCTATGCTATCAGCTCTTTGGCCCGTATGGAGCTCCTGAATTGTCATGGTCCTCGGCAGCCACTAGAGGGCGCTCACTGACACATGAGCTCCGTGCTCCTCCATGTGGCCTGATTCTCCATACTCAACTGGACAGCAAGACATAAAGGGAGTTCACAGTGACGCCTTCGTTTCCTGATCCTGTTAGAGCACTTTCCTGGATTTACAAGTCCTGGCTCCTGTCTGACTACCATTGCGTGCCTCATTTCCTCTTGCCTGTCTTTTTTTCAGGCTTTTCACCCTTGTCTGAGCGCACAGATCCCCCATCGGCTCGGTCTGACTTTTCCCCTCTTTCCGAACCGCCTGCCCTGCTGCCATCCCTGCGCGTTCCCTCGTCAGTAGATGAGGTAGTTGGATTGGTCTGCCCCCGTTTGGCAAGCTCTTCATGCTCACTTATACTGCTGTTTATACTTGTGATCCAGCTTTTCAGATCGTCCTGCAGACCAAAGAGAGATTGAAGACCTTACGCTAAAAAGTTGACCTGCATCAATGTAATGAGCTATAACCGGAACCACAAAGAATCAGCATGAGGGATATGACAGAAGGGTTTCTACAGAATCAAAACACAACACATTAAGAAATATTTAGATTGATTTGGGACTGGACTACTAGCTTAGCATATGGAGCTAAAAAGTGATTACGCAGTTGTTGCGCGACTCTCACTAATAGTATTGAAAATGACTAATATCATATAGAATTTAGGGTGGATAGTGTGACCCAAAATTAGTTAGTTGGGATAAAAAAGCAACTCACCTCATCTTTAGCATGGAACAGAAACTCACTTCCATCCTTAGTTCTAAAATTATAAAGCAAAATTAATGTTATGCGAAGAGAACACTACACAAGTAAGCAATCTTATTTGGAAAACCCAATGATAGTGGTAATGAAGTACTTGAGAGTGAAGACATTCTTCTTCTTTTTGTAACCATTGTTGATATCACAGGCACAACGGCTCAGGTTGATAAGCGGCTCGTTGTTGTAAGGTGTGGAGGTGTTCTTCACATCCTTATAGAAGCCCAGCTCACCTTTATTCAGCACACAGTACAAGTTCACCCAAGATCTGCTGTAGTGTGGGAAAGAAGGCAAAAGATTTGACCATCAGAGCCCAGATGACACCATGCAACAACTAGGTACTCACCTACTGAGTCTGGGATGACCAGCCTTTAAGACTGAGCAAGACCAAACTGCTGCAGAAATCATTAGACTTTTAGAAAGAGATGGACAGAACATGGCTTACCTTTGTAGAGAGGGAGAAGAACAGTCAGCGGCAAAGAGAGCATAAGAAAGAAGAGGGGTATTGGTTAATGAGGCATACTGCAACGTAAATGCAAATGCTAGTATGAAAATGGCTTCAGTGGACAGGCAGATTGTGTGCAAATCATGCTACAAAAGAACAGACAGCCATTCTTTTGAGTTCCTTCTCAATGCAATGAATTGTTTTGGGACTTGGGCTGCAAAAGTGGCATATCCGGTCTTGTAGAAAATGCCTGTATAAAGCTGTGAAGGGTGAAGGCTTCATACCTTGCTAGCCATGGCTTCAGAGACCCAGCATCTGTTGGTCTTCTGACACAGTATCATCCACCATCCAGGCTGATTTTAGTATTACCATGCATGTGGCAAGCAGTGCTAACAGCTAGCTATTTTCTGCCGTTGCTGGATATGAAACTCAAACAGCCAAACAGCTGCTCCTCAGTTTAACTCCAGGAAACATATTAGACTCGTAAAGCATTCAAGCGTGTTCCAGTTTGACTTGAAACTTGGTGAAAGAAAATAAAAGCTGCCTTGTAATAACAAATGTTAGCGCTCTAAGCATTGGTACACAATGCTAATAACAACATTAGCATAGCTTTGAAAAACCAATCATACTGATTGGCATGTTTGGTTTAGCCATTTCCATGCTAATTCCATGCCATGTGCCCATAATTTTTAGACCACAAAGACCCACCTGTTTGAACTCTTCTTTTGGCCATCAATGTCTATTTTGCGGAAGAGGAACCCTTCACGCTGGGCCGAGTGGGTAGCTGGCTGGGGAACTTGTGGGCTGCCCTGGGCTGGCGCAGACCTTGATCGTCGTGTTTCGCCAGCTGTTGGCTCCTTGGGGCGTGGTCTTCTTCTCGGTTTGGGTCTGTCGCGAGCACGTGGTCGCTCTGGTCTAGATGACTTCTCAGGAAAACCATTGGGTAGACGTGGAATCTCTCCTCGGGCCTGAGTTGGAAATAAACATTGGTGTACATGTGATAAAAGGTAGTTAAAACAAGGTACACAAACGTTAGTGTGTCCACACACCTGTGCTGCTTCTCTTTCTTGAAGCTGCTCCACAATCTCAGCTAGCGTCGACCTTTTTTCCCTGCCAACATAAAGGGTAAATCTGAGACCAGAAAATGCAGTTTTGCTTAAACGAAACAGAATACATTTGCTGAGCTAATTCAGAGTCAATAGGGGCTTTCGTACTGCGTAGTTCAAGAAATTCTGTTCTAGGAACTACCTAGCATGAAATTCTGACTAAAATGTCTATGACAACTTGCAGTGTTACATTTCATCGAAGCTGAGAAAAGACACAACGCTGCCTACAAGAGGTACCTTAATGCCGTTATCGCTGTTTTTCATGTTTGTCAAATAAAAATGTTTTTTACATGGCTTCCTAAAAATGCCAAGAAGCCAGTGTTACGTATGCGTTTGGCCAATCAGCACACACTTACGTCACGGATAGTTCCTAAAGTATTGTTTTAGATGCTACTCTGCCAAATTAGTTCCCCATAATTTTAAGTTCTTAGAGCTGAAAACTTTCTGCGATGCAAACACACCAAACTTCCGCTAATACTTCTAGGCACTATGAAAACCAGTGCAACCAGTTGTGTTGCTGTCTATGGAGGGTCAGATGGCTCTCAGATTTAATTAAAAACATATTTAATTTGTGTTTCGAAGATGAACGAAGCTCTTACAGGTTTAGTACGGCATGAGGTTGAGCAATTAATCACTGAATTTTCCTTTTGGGGTGAACTAAGCCTTTAAAGGTGAGGTTCACCTTCAAGAGAACCTCAACATATCAGAACATATCAGCAATGCTGTAACTTTTGTATTGTCTTTTGCATACAGTCACTCACCCGCCAGCAGAGCGTCTGTCAGACTGCTCCCTGGCCTCCTGCTCGCTGCTGTCTTGTCTATCTGGTCGATGTCTGTCCCTACGGCGCACCTCATGACCTTCCTGTTCACTAGATGTCTGTCTCTCCAGCCTCCTCTCTGCCCTCTCAGCTCGTTCTCTCCACACCTCCTGAGGCAGCTCGTCCCTGCGTGCCTGAATAAGCTGCTCAGTAGACAGTTGTCTCTCCATCCGTGATTCCCTCGGTGGGGGATGCTGCTCCACCAGAAGCTCTGAGCGACTGCTCCCGCTCCCTCCTACCATGCTGTTTAGGCGCTCCCTTCCTCCGCCTGGCTCCTGGAGCACCACCTCTGCCATTACGTTCTCATGATACCGTTCCCTCTCTCTCTCCAGCAGGGGGTGAACCGCCTCATGGACGTGTTCGATCTTCTGCTGTGGGACTTGGACCTTGAATTCTGTTCGCAACTGGGTGACCTTGTGCTCCATAGCAGTGCCCAGTCCTGCAGCCACTCCAACAATCCCAGCATTCCTGGCTTCCTGAAGGCGATAAGTAGCAGCTCCATTCATGATGGGAGTGTAGTTGGCCACAGTAGAACCTAGTCTGCGTGCCACAGAAGAGGGAGAGGGCTGAGGCGTGATGCGCTCCACCCGGGTCTCACCCTGCTCGTATATGGTCTGTCTTATGATGGAGGAAGGGCTACTGCGAGCTGGAGAAGAGTCCTGAGGGTCCAAGAAAACCTTCCGTCCCAGCAAGGGAGTTGGAGGAAGCTTACTCTGCTCTGCTTTTATCTTCTCTACCTAAATTGTTAAACAAGAGAATCTGTTACCCTTTATAAACTCACAATCCCATTCTGTGACATTTATTTGAAGCTGCAGTCCTTTTTTGTGTTCAAAATGTATATAATGTGTGAATACACCTTGAATCCATTTTCGAAACTTTGTATTTGGCTTGTCATGAATTGTCACTACAGTACACCTTTAATAACTGTTTATATTCTGACTATTTAGACTGGTTTGGGTAAGTACCACTGCAGAGTAGCCCAGTACCTGCGTGATTCGCCATAGAAATAAACAGACAGAAGTATCTCCTGCTACAATGTTCTTCTGCAAGATGCACACAATTCCATTCATTACCCACTAGACCGCCAAAAGTTACGTTGTTTGGCCAGATTGAAACTAAACTCCAAAAGACACTGGCCTTCCCAGGAGCAGGACTGGATACCCCTGGGTCACCGTGATTTTGCCAAGTAAGACATGTTCCTGGATCAGCATATTAGACTTATCCCAATGCCCACACCTAATGCTAACCCTACGCAAAATGTATTCCTAAAATCAGTAGGAAATGATAGCTGATTAACAAGGGTGTAGAAGCACCTATCTGATTGGTTGATTGGAAAGTTGTTCCAGGATCAACAAGAATGTTCATGCAGGAACATCTTGTACTTGGTAAGATCACGCTCACCGATACCCCTGACCCTTGGGTTTGGTTGGTTTCTCTTACTGTGGTAAGACGACGTAAAGAGCTGAAGCGTTCTTCCCATGTGGCTGCAGCTTTGCGAAAGGCTTCATGTCTGCGAATCAGCTGTTCAACCTCATCCACGCTGCCGCCTAGTTCATTGCTGCTTACAAAGGGTTCCTGTGCAGTGAGCCAGGCCTCCGCTACCACTGCCTCCTGAGCAAACTGATGCACCTCCAACACTGCGAAGGCACAGAAAGAGAATGAGATTTTAGGAAGCACATGACACTGATTACATAATTCATGCATAATATTTGTTCTCCATTAGCCTCATTTCACCCACTCTGCTGCAACTCTTCCCAGTGTTTGTCCCATTTCTCTGTGAGCTCTTGCTGCTTGGCCAAAACCTTCTCCAGCTTTTCTTTGATCTGAAACAGTCAATACTTCGGAGTCAGGTATAGACAGAAGACGGCTTGAAACACTTTACACAAGTACACCAACAGAGTCAAAAATGTAAGCAGTTTCATCGTACATTGTACGCAACTTTTTAAAAGAGTACTGATTGTAGACTTCTGGTATTGTTGGGAATGCGATATGTATTTGCAGTCTGAAACAATGCATTGAAATAAACATGCATGGAGCTTGCAATGATTTTAAAAATAGTTTTCTGAACGGGTTGTGCTTGCTGTTTTGAGTCACCTCTTCTGATGCAGGGTTACGGGCGGCCAGTAAAGTCTTGCCCGTCTCGATACACTCTAGGACACTCTTGTTTCTGGCCTCCACTTCACTCTTGAGGCTCTGGTGATAGTTCATCAGGACCTCCACAGATGACACGTCCCTGCAAGCACCAGAGACCCCATATCCCATTAAAGCTCTGAGGAAAGAGCTGACAGTGAGAGGAGAGAGAGTTATTTGGGCAAGAATACATGGGCCAAGTCTGCCCACAGAAAGAAACAGCAACAGAAGGCCATTTTGAAGAGTGTCCATAATGGCTCCTGAGCTTTTGCAGTATTACAGGATCTTCGTTAAGATTTTTTAAATATGCCAAACCATATATATGCACTAAAGCTCTGTTCCAAAACCTAGCAAGCTGCCAATCTGGACCCAAGCATTTTAAAGTTTCGCTATTGTGGATTTTTGAAAATGACCTTTCATGCAATGCTGTCATTCATGCAAAGGGAATCTGAAATTACACCGCGTATAAAGTTATTGTCTCCGAAAATAAATATTTGACTCTGAATTATGAAACTGGTCATTTTAAAAATGAATCTCAAGCCGTTTCATGTTGACGTCAAAATGAAACCCTAGCATGTTTCCCGCCCACTTGAAACGAAAATGGAAATTCATTCTTTGGCAATAGGTGCCACTTTTGAAGTGGTAAAATAGCAGTTTCCCCAGTAATGGCTGTAAGCAAAGCAGCACTGCGTGCACTTGCATGTACAACAACTCCATTGGAATCAAATACTGACTACTGGCATACATTTCTGTGTGAAGGCCTCTGTTCATTTCTTATAAGTTAGCGTTTCAAGAAAGTAGTTACCTATGTAGGTACTGGACAACACTTCCAACAGATCTATTGTGTTCCTATACAGTGCTCCTAATGAGGCCTAGTACACTTAATCGTAATATGATGTATAAATACTATTGTGGTTCATGCACTTACCACCTTATCATTTATTTGTGCTCGGGTGTGATACCTAGCGGCAACAGTGGCTGTTCTTCAGCTGACGTGATGCAAACCTTCATGCACTGCAATCTTAAAGCACCTTAATGAGATCCTAAAAACACAGAGCAAGTGTCCCAGCATGTGTCCTACCTTGGTTTCTCCCCAGTTCCTATCTGACAGATGATGCTGTCCATCCAAATAAGCTGATCACGCACCATCCCAAAGAAGCGTAACTTGTCTGTCGCTGTAGTGATTTGCATTCGGCAGTCCTCACAGGATATGAGAAGCTCTTTCCATGTCTGCATCACTTCATGTTCTTGCATGGCGATGGCTTCTGCTTTCTCCCCGGCATAAACTGTCCGGAGCTGGGCTGCACTCTCCTGCAACTGTCTCACCTGAGGAAATCAGCCCTCTTTATACAAATGCTGTAATTTTGTTTTTTATCATCAAGTATTTTAGAGATCTATCCTTGCATAAGGATGTGTTGCATCAGTTCACCTGTGTGACAAGTAGCTGAATATCATGCTCAAAAGTCTGCATAAGTCTCTGCAGAGTGCTGGTATTTGAAGTGCCTCCTTGACATGCGCGAACCTCAGGTAACCTCCGCTGCTTATCGTCGATCTGTGTTAAAACCTGAAACACACAGACTCATGCTATTCCACACCTGCCGACACATGAGACCATTGTGGTCTAAGCCTTCAAACAGCATGAGCACTGCTCCTATTTATCACGTACACGCAGTAAACACACAGACAGAGTCCCAACACCTGCAGCAGAAGGACAAACATGCCTCAGCATTACCCCACAAATATCACAGCAATAAAACAAAATATATGCACAAAAACCTTCCCAGGGCATTAAGGAAAACTAGGACTGTTTCTCAACTAATAATATCAAGAAAACTGCTAAGTTGAGATCAGCTCCAGAAAAGAGATGCTACTTTAGGAAACTTGCCCACATTCAAGTGTTGATAAAGAGAAAATGCATGAAACTAGAATAAAGCATCTGTTCTTCCTTCTGACATACAACACATTCAGATATTCATACAACAAAATATTCTGGAGGCCATGATAAAAGATACAAAAAGCTTGCATTGGATGCCCTGTTGAAAAAAAACAGCTGGTTAGGTATGTTTTGAAGCATGGCTCATGAGCTAGTCATGTGATGGACCAGCTTAAACCAGCTGCCATGCTTCAAAACATACCTTACCAGGATTTTTCAATAGGGTGGCAACGTTTTTTTTGAAAAACACTGGCTGTATGGTTGCTTTGATGGATGCATGTCAATAAAACAAACAGTCTAATAAACATGCATTTGAAAAAAAAAAACATGCCATGAGCAATAGTGATAGTTAAGTAGAAGTGCTAATCATAATAATGATGGCCTTAGCAAACCACTCAATTTAGAAGACTTAATTAATCAGATGTCCTGCCTCCCCTCTTTCATACCTCTCGGCAGTCAGAGAAGAACTTGTGTAACTGGTGTGAAGCAGCGAGCATCTGTCCTCGCGTCTCCATCAGCTCCAGCAGATCCGCCCAGGCCTCGTTCACGCCATCCTTCCATTCAGCGATGGTGGCCGCATCCCCATGGCCGTAATCTATGAGCTCATCAACCATCTGGTTGACAGCTGTGACCCTCTCCTGCCCCAGGCTCCCAGTCTCGGATGCAAACTCTGTAAATTTCTCCTGCAGAATCTGAGGATCAGGATTTGACTGTTAGGAAATGGAAGATGTTTGGAGCAGATCAATCTGAAACGGCTGAAGCAACTGACTGTGACATGCTCGAAGTCCTGTCCGAGTTCAGTGGAGCTGGCGATGACCTCTCTCTCTGCAATCCACTGCTCAAGTTCATCCACCTCCCTGTTGAGCTGATAGAGCCAGTACTGCTGCTCTAGACGAGACTTCCTCTCCTCGGACAGGTCCTTCAGAGACACGTATAGCCTGTCGATCTGAGACTGATGCTTACTGATCTGCTCACTGAGGCACAAGCACACACACACACATACTTAGATTTCATTCAGAGGAAAGAAACCAGTGAAATCTGTTACTCTTGAAACGTGTTATCACTGGAGTACAAAGAATGGCATCTGTGATCGCAAAAGTGAAACTAAATAAGCAAAAGATAGTTGTGTTTGATTGGGTCAGTGAGTACTGCTGTACATGTACCAGTCTGGATGTCCGAGCTCCAGCAGCTGTCTGCACTGCTGAGAAAGCATCCCGATGGTCTCGGCATAGTCCTCTATGGTCTGCTCTAGAGCCAGCTGCTTCTTCAGCAGCTGCAGAGTACTGGCCTCATCCTTAAGTGAGAGAGAACACAGTTTAGATACACATTGCTCTAATGTCTAGAAAATGGCAGCATCCGAGAACACTACCTAGGTAGTAGGGGTGGCACGGTTCATGAAAAAAACGTACTGTTCGGTACGCTTGTCTCGGTTCGGTGCATGCATGCGTCGCACGGTTCGACGGTTCATGACATGCGCAATGTAG